>MCJB01052594.1:7556-36378 GCA_002018475.1 Nicotiana obtusifolia | reverse complement strand
AGTCGCCCTCAGAGGCATTCAGATGGTACAGGTTGTATGTCTCTTACCCTAATGCTTATTATTGTTCTTGCATTATGTTTCCTGTCTTACATACTCAGTACATTATCCGTACTAACGTCCTTTATTTGTGGACGCTGCATGTCGTGCTGCAGGTCCGAGCGGGCAGATAGACGAAGCTCCCCCACCAGAGTAGGCTACCCAGTTCAGCAGATATTGGCGAGATCCATCCTTCGGACTTGCCACAGTCTTGGTATGCATTCTGTTTTGGGCATGTCGGGGCCCTGTTCCGACATAGGTTGCATTATGTACGTTTTTGTAGAGGCTCATAGACAAGTGTCAATTTATGCATAGACAAGTGATGGGTTGACTTATGTACAGTTGAATTGCCTTGTCGGCAAATGTATGTATTTTGTTTTATGGTTTTGCATATGACAAGCCTTATAGATAATAAGGAAAGTTAGATGAAGGGTACGCCGGTGCCCGTTGAGTAGGGTCCAGTGCCAGTCGCGGCCCTCCGGCTTGGGTCGTGACACAACGGATGGTTGGGAAGGGGTGTCTGTCATTTTTGGCCTTTGTGAGAGATGTTGGTGCAAACACTCCTGCTATTGATTCCATTTCAATGGTGCAAGACTATCCGGATGTGTTTCCGATAGGGACATTGACTTTGGTATTGACTTGGTGCCGGGCACTTAGCCCATTTCTATTCCTCCATATCGTGTGGCACTAGCTGAGTTGAAGGAATTGAAATAGCAGCTTTAGGAGCTTCTTGATAAGAGGTTTATTAGGCCTAGTATGTCGCCTTAGGGTGCACCGATTCTATTTGTGAAGAAGAAGGATAGTATTATGTGGATGTGCATCGATTATAGGCAGTTGAACAAAGTTACAATCAAGAACAAGTATCCTTTGCCACGCATTGATGATTTATTTGACCAGCTTCAGGGAGCGAGGGTGTTCTCTAAGATTGATTTGAGTTCTAGGTATCACCAGTTGAAGATTCGGGACTCGGATATTCTAAAGACGGCATTCATGACCTGTTATGGTCACTGTGAGTTCTCTATGATGTCTTTTGGGCTACTAACGCCCCAGCAGCATTCATGCATTTGATGAACTGTGTATTTCAGCCATTTCTGGACTCGTTTGTCATAGCGTTCATTGATGATATCCTGGTGTATTCACGTAGTTAGGAGGAGCATGCCCAGCATTTTAGGATTGTATTACAGCGGCTGAGGGAGGAGAAGCTTTATGCCAAGTTCTCCAAGTGTGAGTTTTGGCTTAGTTCGGTGGCATTCTTGGGGCACGTGGTGTCCAGTGAGGGGATTAAGGTGGATCCGAAGAAGATTGAGACGGTCCAGAGTTGGCCCAGACCGTCCTAAGCTATGGAGATTCAGAGTTGTCTCGGCTTGGCCGATTATATTCATCGCTTCGTGGAGGGTTTCTTGTCTATTGCAGTGCCTTTGACCAAACTAACCCAGAAGGGTGCTCCTTTCAGGTGGTCGGATGAGTATGAGGAGAGCTTTCAGAAGCTCAAGAATGCCTTGGTTACAACTCCAGTTCTAGTTTTGCCTTCAGCATCGGGCTCTTATATAGTGTATTTTTATGCTTCACTGATTGGTATTGGGTGTGTCTTGATGTAGGAGGGTAGAGTGATAGCCTATGCTTTGCGCAAGTTGAAGCTCCATGAGAAGAACTACTTTGTTCATGATTTGGAGTTGGTTGCCATCGTTCAATCATTGAAGATTTGGAGGCATTATCTCTACGGTGTGTCTTGTGAGGTATTTACGGATCATCAGAGTCTCTAGCACTAGTTCAAGCAAAAGGATCTAACTTTGAGGAATCGGAGATGGTTGGAGCTGCTAAAGGACTATGATATCACCATTCTGTATCATCCCGGGAAGTACAATATCATGGCCGATGCCTTGAGTAGAAAGTGGGTGAGTATGGGTGGCCTTCCATTTATTCCTGTTGGTAGGAGACCGCTTACAGTTGATGTTCAGGTCTTGGCCAACCAGTTCGTGAGATTAGATGTTTCAAAACCCAGTCGTGTTCTAGCTTGTGTGGTTTCTCGGTCTCCCTTATATGATCGCATCAAAGAGTGCTAGTATGATGACCCCCATTTGCTTGTTCTTAAGGACACGGTTCAGCACGGTGATTCCATGGATGTTACTATTGGGGATGATGGGGTGTTGAGGATGCAGGGTCGAATCTGTGTGCCTAAGATGGGCTATGTGAGTTGATTGTTGAGGAGGCCCACAGTTTGCGGTATTCCATTCATCCGGGTGCCACGAAGATGTCCCAAAACTTGAGGCGGCACTATTGGTGGAGGAGGATAAAGAAAGATATAGTCGGGTTCATAGCTTGGTGCCTAATTTGTTGGCAAGTGAAGTATGAGCATCAGAGACCGGATGGATAACTTGTGAGGCTTGAGATTCCGGAGTAGAAATGGGAGCGTATCACCATGGATTTTGGAGTTGGGTTCCCACGGACTTCGAGAAAGTTTGATGCAATTTGGGTAATTGTGGATCGATTGATCAAGTCCGCACATTTTATTCCAGTTGGGACTACTTATTCTTCAGAGCAGTTCGCTGAGATCTACATACGCGAGATTGTTCGCCTTCACGGTGTGCCTGTGTCCATCATTTCAGATCGGGGCATGCAGTTTACATCGCAGTTTGGAGACATTGCAATGAGAGTTGGGAACAAAGGTTGAGCTGAGAACAATATTTCACCCGTAGACAAACGGACAGTCCGAGTGTACTATTCAGATATTGGAGGATATGCTACACGCTTGTGTCATAGATTTTAGGGGTTCATGGGATCAGTTCCTATCGCTCGTAGAGTTTGCCTACAACAATAGCTACTAATCGAGCATTCAGATGGCTCCGTATAAGTCTTTGTATGGGATATAGTGTCGGTCTCCGATAGGATATTTTGAGCTGAGCGAGGCTAGGCTATTGGATACTGACTTGGTTCAGGTTCAAACAAGGTTAAATTGATTCAGAATCGGCTTCACACGACACAGTCTAGACAGAAAAGTTACGCTGATCGAAAGGTTCATGATGTTGCTTACATGGTTGGAGAGAAGGTACTGCTCAAGGTTTCACCCATGAAGGGTGTTATGAGGTTCGGGAAGAAGGGCAAGTTGAGCCCTTAGTATATTGGACTGTTTGAGGTGCTTTAGAGGATTGGAGAAGTGTCTTACAAACTTGCCTTGCCGCCTAGTCTGTCGAGTGTTCATCCAGTATTTCTTATTTCAATGCTCCGGAAGTATTCGATGACCCGTCTCATGTTTTGGATTTCAGCACGGTTCAGTTGGACGGTGATTTGACTTATTATGTGGAGCCGGTGGCCATTTTGGATTGGCAGGTTCGAAAGTTGTGGTTAAAAGACATAGCTTCAGTGAAGGTGCGGTAGAGAAGTCAGCCAGTTGAGGAGGCAGCTTGGGAGATCGAGCGGGTGATACGGAGCAGATATCCATGCCTATTTGAGATTGCAGGTATGTTTCTAAACACGTTCGAGGACGAACATTTGTTTAAAAGGGGGAGGATGTAACGACCAGGCCGGTCGTTCTGAGTGTTGTAGCCCCGTTCCCCCAACTACTGCTCATTTTATGCTTAATTGTTGTTATGTGACTTGTCGAGGTAGTTGATTCGATTCCGAAGATGTTGCAGAATGTGATGAGACACTTAGTCTTAAGGTAGGAAGACTAGGTTGAAATGGTTGACCAGATATTGACTTATGTGTAAACGACTATGGAATGGAGTTTTGATGGTTCTGATAGCTCCATTGGGTGATTTTGGATGTAGGAGTCTGTCCGAATAGTGATTTGGAGGTCCGTAGTTGAATTAGGCTTGAAATGGCGAAAGTTGGAAAATTAGAAGCTTTGAAAATTTAGAAGTTGACCGAGAGTTGACTTTGTGCTTACCGGGCTTGGATTGGGTTCCATGAGTTTGAGTAGGTCCGTTGTGTCATTTATGACTTGTGTGCAAAATTTGTGGTCAATCGGAGTTGATTTGATAGGTTTCGGCATCGATTGTAGAAGTTATAATTTCTTAGTTTCTATTAGGCTTGAATTAAGGTGCAATTCGTTTTTTTGATGTTGTTTGATGCGATTTGAGGCCTTGACTAAGTTCGTATAGTGATTTAGGACTTTTTGGTATATTTGGTTGAGGTCCCGGGGGCCTCGGTTGGGTTTCAGATGGTTAACGGATCAAATTTTAGACTTGAAAGACTATTGAAGATTGTTGGTGTTCAAGTCTGGTTTTCTTATACGTGATTGCGTGGGAAGGTCCGCGATCGCGTAGGCTAATTTACGCAGCTGAGGTTTTTGTTCTATACGATCGCGAATTTTGGTATGCGATCGCGTAACATGGAGAATCAGTGCATCATGAACGCGTGGGCTAAGCCGCATTCGCGAAGTGGAAAGGAGGCAAGAGCTGGTCACGTGCGTTGTTCTATGCGAATGCATGGGTCTGTCCACGATAGCGTAGGCCTGGGAACCCTAGGCATTGAGTTCGCGTGAGTTTATATGCGATCACGTAGAGTAAGTTTTAGGGGCGCGATCACAAAGAAGAGATTTGAGTTCATTTCACAAATTTGATTTTGGGAGCTCGGTTGGAGGCGATTCTTGGATAGATTTTCAAGCAAGTGATTGGGGTAAGTGATTCTTACTTAGTTTTGCTTAAATTTCATGATCATATCTTTGATTTCATCATCTAATTAGTGATTTGGGTTGAAAAATGGGGGAGAATGGAGAAAACTTCTTAGGCCGTATTTTGGGGATTTGAGCGAGATTTTGATATCGGATTTGAGTAATTTTGGTATGGTTGGACTCGTGGTTAAATGGGTGTTCGGATTTTGTAACTTTCATCATATTCCAAGACGTGGGGCTAGGGGTTGACTTTTGAGTTGACTTTTTGACTTCTGATATAGAACTTAGTATTTTCATATGAAATTAATTCCTATAGCTCGAGTTGATTGTATCGAATTGCTTGTGGCTAGATTCGAGGCATTTGGAGGCCGATTCGTGAGGCAGGGGCTTATAAGAGTAGAGATTTGCATGGTTTGAGGTAAGTAACACTTCTAAACTTGGTTCTGAGGGTATGAAACCCTGAATTACGTGTTCTATGATTGGTGTTGAGGTGATGCACATGCTAGGTGATGGGCATGTGGACGTGCACTGTAAGCACTGTGACTTGGTCGATTCCTAGGAACTGTATACTTGCATAATCTTGTTGTTATCTGTATATTGTCCATGTGTTAGAGAAATTGAGCTACGAATCATGTTAGAAATCATGCTTAGGCTACATGCTGGTACTGTTGGGACCTACAGAGATCGCGTTGCATGTTGAATTATTTGCTTAATTTGCAATTATGTAATCAATCACATCTATTATTTGCATATCATATCTCAGTCTCTGTTGTCATTTACTTATACATTATATCATCATTATTTGGGCTGATTATCATTATTTTTGCGAGCCCTAGAGATTGGAGAGATTGATGCCTGATTGTAAGGATATTTATGGGATCAGGCTGCACACTGCAACATATTTATTATTTCAGGACATGATTGGCTTATTATAGCACTTGGGCTGGATTTGCCCCTTTGAAGTCTGCATACCCACAGTGAGTGCAAGTACCTACTGAGTGCGAGTGTGAGTGCCGAGAGAATGGGAAGATTGAGTGATTGTGAGGATGGAGTAACTGTAAGGACTGAGTGACTGTGAGGACTGAGTGACCGTGAGGATGGAGTGAATAGGAGGACTGAGTAATTGATACTCTAAGAGTATGCATATGATTTCATCACTATTTTGTACTCCAGTTGGCATACGTAAACTGACATGCAGATATCGAGATGCATCATTCCTTTATCTCAGTTGTATTTGGCATATCCTACTTTTTTGGACTTTATATGTTTAATTTGGAAGCATGTCTGTCTTTCTATATCGTATTTCTGTGATTGAACTGTACCATGTGAAGCTCGTCGCTGCTTTTAACCCAATAGTTAGACTTGTTACTTACTGAGTTGGTTGTACTCATGCTACACCCTGTACTTCATGTGCAGATCCAGGTGGTTCCAGACACGGTGGGTGCTGATTCTCAGAGTTGTTCAGTCATTCTGAGATTTTCGAGGTAGCTTCTCCGGCGTCTGCAGAACTTGACACTCCTCCCCTATCCCTCAGTTTTATTTATTCAGTTTCTGCTTCTTAGACAGTGTATCAGACTTTGTATTTGGTATAAATGCACATTTACTCGGTGACACCCTGGTTTTGGGAAACTTTCGTATTGAGTTGTGACGGTTTTTATCAATTTTTCTTGAGATTTTACTTATTTAAACCTATTTTAGTAAATTTTAAATTTGAAAGTGTTGGAAATGTTTGAGTTGTCAGCTTGCCTAGTATCATGATAGGCGCCATCAAGACAGGTTAGATTTTGGGTCGTGACATGTTTATTCAAATGCTTAGTTTTATGTGATTGTTGGCTTGCCTGGCAAGTAGTGTTAGGCGCTGTCGCAGCTTTGATGGGACTTGGGTCGTGACAAATAGGCTATAAATTTGTCGGAGAACTTTATATATATATATATATATATATAGTCACGCCCCGGTATCGAGGAGCGCGACCGGCACTTAACCGAGATACCGTGATTAAGCAAGCCTTTACAATACCTTCTGCACAAGTCACCCATGAATAAAGAGAAGAATATATTTCATTAATTAGTTAGTAAGAAGTCATGTGAACAACACCATTTCATTTCCATTAGTTGCGTCTTTAACAAATGTTCAAAACTGTACATTATACATCATAGTTAAATTGGGATAGATGATACAATTACAACATCTTTAGTTTAACTTTCACAAAAATGGACACCACCCATACTATGTCTACGGAGTCTCTAACAGGAACAAAAGAGTGTTATGACAGTGCCAGCAAGTTACCTGCTATACCTCAAAATGCTTCGTACAAAGGATAGAAGATACAGGACCCCAAAATGAAGTGGGGCTCACCAAATCAGCTGAGGAGAGGATGTGCTGCTATCACTGATCAATTCCACCTGCTATGGAACCACCTGCATCAATTAAAGATGTAGCGCTCCCGGCAAAAAGGATGTTAGTACATATGGAATAGTATTAGTATGTAAAACCCAAACACCCTCTCCATATAACGAGCAACAGTAAATAGAGAACAAAACATGATATCAATAATAGACTTAAACGATATTAAAGAGTCAAATTAGGGGAAACGTAAATTTCAAGTAGGTTTCGGTAATTTAAGTTGGGAGACCTTTAGCACCGATTTACCACCGTGTTTTAGCATGGAGTCCGATCTCAACCCGACCGGCTAAGCTGTCTCATCCTGAGACATACACTCACAACACCACCATATGCATGGCATGGCGTTCGATCTCAGCCCGATCGACTAAGGCGTCTCACCACAATGCCGTGTCGGTCAACATTACATCACTTATAGCTAGAAATAATCCCATCCCATTTAAGGGGAAAACATCTAAACACACCAATCTCATCCCATATAAGGGGAAATAGTCTCATCACATTAACAAGGGGATTTACCCCTCAATCACTCCTACACCGGCACGTGTAATTTCAGGATTAGGTTGTTCCGACCTACCCTTCCTCGGTGGCTAATCGATACTCCCAAAGCATTTATTATTAAAAGTATTTACCACTCAATTCATATTCTTTTACATGTCATTCATTTTATATGGCATCATTGTCCATAATGCAATATCATTATTGGCACATTGCCCGTACTTCATAATTCAAGCTCACTATTCCATTTTCAATCATTATCATGGATAATCAACAACAAGGCCTTTCAAGTTAAGACTTTATTCACATACTAGAGCAAATTAGGGTCTTAGGCACAATGACTTCTTACACAATTGACATGATAACTTTCCTAAAAATCCACGCTTTCAAATCATAACATATTAACACACAGCCCATACTTAAACCACATCTCAAACATTAACTTAACATAACAAGAATCTTTGGAATACATATTGAACGCATAATTATTTCTACACAAGGCTTATTTGACAAAAATTCAATTTATAAAGGGCCTCACGAGACTTACAAGTACATTGCGGGGTTCAATTCTAAGAGAAGAGTTTAGCCAACATACTTTGCCTCGATCCTTTTAATTTACTAAAATGTTCCGGAATTCTTAGTTTCTTCGATCTATTTAGATATATTGCAAAATTAAACACAAATTAGGGAGGAGTTCATAATTCTAGCTCACTTGAGCATTTTATCAAACACTAGGTGTGTATTAAGGTTCCAAGGTCCTCCTATGGTGGATTCTATCATCCCACTACCCAAACCTTACCCAAAAGAACTTAGCAATTTTCCCACTATCCTAGATGGTACATGCATGTAAAATAAACAACTCCCACACCCCAGAATTTACTTGGCGTATTACATATTTTTAGTTAAAATCATAAAATTGAGGGTTATGGAGTAAAACCTTACCTCTAGGATGAAAACCTAATGAATTCTCATTGCGAATTCTTCAACTTTGAGCAAGAATTGATGGATGATGAGCTTAGGAACTCCCTCTCTCACTCTATGTCACTCCCTCTCTCTAGAAATATATGTTTTCCCCTTTAAAATGATCCCCAAGGGTGTTTATTAAAATGGGGCCGGGTTGAAAAGTTAAAAAAATAGGAGCCCTGTCACAGGTCTGCGGTCCGCATAATGGGCCGCATAATGGCCCCCGAACTGCGCACTTCTGCCCCACTCTACGACTACTCTGATGTCTGCAAACCCATTCTGCTGTCACATAATGTGCCCTAGAACCTCCCTCCGGAAAATTCATATTGGGTTTGCGATGGGCTATGCGGTTCGCATAATGATTTTGCGGCCGCATAATAGTCTGAAATTTTTCCCCAGTTTTCTGTTTCGATCTTCGGCAAATCTATGGTCCGCAGATCAGTTATGCGACCGCGGACTGGACCGCAGAAATGCCCTATATTTTCAAAGAAATTTTTTTTAGTCCCTAATGCACTATTCAACCCAAAAAGTCCGAACTGCGGCTCACAAGCTCGCCGCGAAGAATTTCAACAATCGCCAACACATAAACCTTCTTCAGCACCACGAAACCCTGGGTCTTAAGTAAAATTTTATGGGGCCTTATATATATATATATCTATATATATATATATATATATATATATATATAAGTTTCCTAAGCATTTTATCTTGCCTACAGATCTTAAGAGCAACTTGTTGAACCTGGCTAACTATCTGGCCATAGGTGATTTGATCGTAAGGAACAAATTGATTGGCTCTAATACTAGAGGGGCGGAATCTAGTCCTCGAAGGGGTAGAGGGGACTGGGAAATGCGAAGAATGTAAGGAACAAGAAGCAATAAACAAAATTAAACTCAGGCGGCAAAGCCGACCATATGTAAGCGTATGCTAAGTAAAATAGGCAGCAGAGTCGATCGAATGCAAGTATGCAAAAGCAAGATTAAAACATAAAATCTGGTGGAAGAGTCGTCCAGAAGTGTTATTGATATAATAAAACAAATATTAATATTGAAAATTAAAACTTAAAAGCTTACAAGGGTATAGCTCTCAAGACCCGAGAGGTTTTCTTGAGAGAAAAATATGTACAGAGAAGTATCTGAAATTTGGGTGAAGGATTGAATGAAAGGAATACCTAGGTTTACTACATTGCAAAGGTCTTTTTCTAATAAAAATGGAGTCTGGATATATCAGTTTGGTTCTTCTGGGTAGGTTGTGACCTTTACAAAAGGAAGTTTGTAAGTAATTTTAAGTTTTTCACCATTGGCGGCCCTTAGGCGTTCTTTGGTTTTTACGAAAAACTTAGTTAGAATAACACCTTCTTGGATACAGCTTTTGTCTGCACTAGTGTCAAATAAAGCTATGCGAGTCCAAACAAAAGACTTCCTGATGATGAGAGTTAACGTGGTACTTCTGAATCCTAATAGAGGAAAGATGTCCTAAGAAGGATTCTGATCGAATGCAAGTATGCAAAAGTAAGATTAAAACGTAAAATCTGGTGGCAAAGCCGTCCAGAAGTGTTATTGATATAATAAAAGAAATACAAATATTGAAAATTAAAACTTAAAAGCTTACAGGGGTATAGCTCTTAAGGCACGAGAGGTTTTTTTGAGAGAAAAGTGTGTAGAGATAAGTATCCGAAATTTGGGTGATGGATTGAATGCCTTCTCAAGTGAGTGAGGGGGTCTATTTATAGAGTTATAGACCATGCTACAGTGAAAGTGTACTGTGTTTTGCTATAGTGAAAAGTGCATAGTAATCTACAGTGATAAGTGCACAGTAATCTGCAGTAACATTGCTGTAGTAACTTCCAGAAAATTCTTTTCTGGCATCATGGCTGATGTCAACAGCAAATTGGTCCTGATTTTGACTCATTCTAGGTCATAGTCGGGGTCATCCTCTTCTTCAGATTGTTCTTCAGACGAACTAGATGAACGTTGATAGGGAACCTTTCCCTTAAGCTGTTGTAGAAGGTTTTCCATCTCCTGGATGTAATCTTCTTTGTTGGTAGAGCCTGCTAATTTTGCTTGAACTAGCCTTCTCTGCTACAGTTATGAAGTGTTTGCTACATTTGTTGGTGATAGACATTTGGGGTTGCTGGAAAACCATTTTCCGACTGCTGGTAAGTAGGTTCCTATGGCATCCTTCCATGCCTTGTACCACTTACAGTAGCCTTGAAGGGCTAACCAATGCATTCCTCTGAATCCTTCCCATTTGTGGGAAACAAACTTCTATGGAATGTGGAATCTGAGGCAAAATTGAAGCAACTGGAGAATGTGTTGTTCTCCGTGAAATGTGGAACAAAAATACTCAAATCCTTCTTTCACTGGTGGAGGAATATGTCTGCTAAGTGGCCGTAAGCAGGCCACCATTGGTGCAAAAACCATTGGGGAAAATCTACTGGCAAGTGTTTGCCCCAAAGGAGGAAATATGAATATTAGTTAGTATGGTTTTGAAAGGTCAGCACATTAAACCACGCGTCCCTATAATCATAGTAACTGAAAAATTAGGGAGAAAATTGCCGGGAAACTTTTCTGACTTTCATAGGGTGATTACTCCATTCCTTTGGCGAGATCATTTTGCTTATCCACATCGTGGTATGAGTGACATAGATTTGGGTTTTGTCCAAAAACGATTTAAACAGATAAGAATGCGTGTGTATAAGGAGAAATTCATAGAACTTCTGGTTATGAACAGGAGTTTTCTAAAGAAAATTGGATGGTGGGTCGAGCATCTTTTTGGCTAGAACTAGAGGGTTAGAATCCCAAAGATGTGGCTCGATTTGGACGAGTGAGTAAGTCATCTCATTCTTAATATATTGAGGTTCCTCCGAATAAGGACCAGCTGAAGAAATTGGCTGAGGCACAAGTGAAGAAAGTGCCTGTTTAAGTGCAGAAGGCACCGTGCTCTGTGTATGGGGCTTTTGGCCACCACTTGTCTTTTAGTGGGGTTTTTCACCACCACTTCTTTCTTTGTGGTGCTTGTACCAGCTATGATTGAAGTTGAAGGCATGCTGCTTTTTGCAACCACAACTAAAGTTGATGCTGAAGAAGACATGGCGGAAGATATGGGAGTTGCTTCAAGGAGTTGCGCATTGATTTTGCCACTTCCTCTTGGTTGAGAGAATTCATGGGTGCTTTCGAAGTAAGGCCCATGAGTTGTATCCATTTCTTAAAATCTTTTGTCGTTCACTGCGAAGCTTGCGGCTGTGCAAATTGAATATCATCTTCAGAAGAGGGTTATTCTTCAGCAAAATTTGCATCTTCGAGGCTGGGTAAATTAAATTGGTTTGGCCGAAATCGGCTGTGATGTGACCACCATTGGGATGCCTTTCATGGCATAGTCTGCAGGCTATCTACATTTTGCTGGCTTGGTCCAGCTTCTGTTGTTTGCTGCTTTTTGGTAACTACTTCTATTGTCTGTTCTTGTTGAACAACTGTTGAAATTGACTTGTCTTTCGGCTGTTGTTTTACAGCCTGTTGTTGTTTTTGCTTCTCCATCGGGGCTGGTAAGGCTAACCGCATGGGCTTTGGTTTTTTAGGAATGTCTTCTGCTTTGAAGGAATTCACAGGTTAGGAAATTAGGTATGGAATTTGAGCTTCCCTTTATATATTCAATATCAAAATAAAAAATTGATAAAATAGCTTGCCATCTGGAGAAAATATGTTTTGAAGCAATGTTTTGCACATCCTTCTGCAGAACAGACTTAGCTAGTTTACAGTCAATGCGAAGCAAGAAAAATTTGGTTCAATAAATCAAATTGAAACTTTGATATGCATAAAACAATTGCCAAAATTTCTTTTTTAATTATTGGATGGTTCTTTTGTGAACTATTCTGGTGTCTTGATATAAATGCAATGATACTTTCTTTATCATTCTTAAGTTGTGTTAAGATACCACCATATCCTATGTCTGATGCATCTGTTTCCACAATTTTAAATGCAGATGGATCGGGGAGACTCAGTAAAGGGAGACTCTTGACTTTCAACTTAATTTGATTGACAGCATTGGTTTGGGCATCCGTCCAAGGAACTGAAGGCTTTTTCGACCTGTCATGGACAGGTTTCAGCAGAATGCTTAATCCCGGAATGAAATCAGAAATATAGTTGACACAACCAAGAAATCTCTGGAGCTGTGTCTTGTCCAGAATTTGATCTGGGAATTTGTCAGCAAACTGTAGGGATCGCTGGATAGGAGTAATAGTCCCTTGTTGGATGTTATGACCCAGGAACCTGATGTTTGTCTGGAACAAGCTATTCTTAGTCCTAGACAGTGCTAATCCATTATCTTTAATAGTGTTAAAGAATATGCTTATATGTTTGAAATGTTGATCGATGTTTGTAGAGAAAACTAAGACATCGTCTATATAAGTAATAATGAAATTGGAATATGAATTAAAGATATCATTCATTATCTTTTGAAATTCAGATGGAGCATTTTTTTAGTCTTAGCGGCATTATGTTCCATTCTTACTGTCCGATAGGGACCGTGAAAGCAGTCTTGTATTTGTCTTTTGGGTCAATTTATATTTGCCAAAATCCAGCTTTTAAATCAAATTTAGAGAAAATTATGGTAGCATGGACTCTTTGTAATAAATCCTTCTTGTTATGAATAGGATACCTAATCCATCTAACTTCTGCGTTAATAAGCTTGTAGTTGATAACCAAGCGAGGGAATCCGCACTCAATTTTGGAGTTTTTGTTAACAAAAAATGCCGCACAAATCCAGGGAGATTTAGAAGGGGAAATTATCTTTTTGGCTAATAGATCATTGATCTCTTTTTGACAATGCATTGTAAGCTCATGGTTTATTTGAATGGATCGAGCTTTAGTTGGAATATTTTTCTCATCAAAGTCAGGCTCATAAGGAAACCCAACAATGTGCCTCTTTTGTTTCCAAAATGCCATAGGCAGATCAAAACAAAGCTCATGTTGACTTCTAATTTCTAAACTTTTAATATTGGAAGAAATTTTAGAATCAGTAAGATGTTTCTGTGTTCTTTGAAAAGCTACTTTTTCCTTTAGAAACATAATTTGCTTTTCTTTTATTTGTAAAGAATGTAGTTGCATGCTTATGGAAATGAAGTAGGTCATTTCTTGTGGGATAATCCACATGAATGCCTTTGTCCGTAACTAGGTATGGTTTGCAAAGTTGAAGGAAAGGAATACCTAGGATTACTGCATTGCAAAAGGCTTTTGCTAATAAAAATGGAGTTCGGATGTACCAATTTGGTTCTTCTGGGGAGGTTGTGACCTTTACAGAAGGAAGTTTATAAGTGATTTTAAGTTCTTCACCATTGGCGGCCCTTAGGCATTCTTTGGTTTTTACAAAAACTTAGTTAGAATGACACCTTCTTGGATACAGTTTCTGTCTGCACCTGTGTCAAATAAATCTATGTCAGTCCAAACAAAAGACTTACTGACGATGAGAGTCACCCTAATGTGGTACTTCTAAATCCTAATAGAGGAAAGATGTCCTAAGAAGGATTATGTTTCATCATCGTCTTGGTCAGAGTTTGAAACGGCCTGTAGAGCTTCTTTGAGCTTTTGTGACTCATTAGATAATTGTTGGAGCACAAGTCTATCTAGTTCTTGTGTAGCTTTTATTTCCCTAATTTCTTCCATTCGGTGTGCTATCTCAGATTGAAGATCTGAAATGGTCACTTTTGATACCTTAGAACTATCAGAGGGAAAGCTCTTAAGAATATCTGTAATGTTGAAGGTATTGGCAATCTAGGGATGATTTTGAAAGGTTGAAGATGAAGATATTGAAGGCTTATTAAGGACTGTCTTAAGTTTTCCTAAATAATCCCTTTTAAGCTCAGGATCTTGAAGATCACCAATCACTTTAAGAAGAAGATCTTGTTTTTTTGTGAGAACACTGATCTGAGGGAGGTCATCCTGGTCAGATTCTTCTGAAGATGTAGAGGATGAATCCAAATCATCTTCTAGTATGTTGTTATATTGCTAGTCATCGGACATTTCATTATCTGCATTGTCCAAAGATTCACTCAATTCAACAAGTAATTTCTCTATCTTGTTTGGAGTGGGTTCGTCAAGTTGTAGGCTCTTGATCTTCTAATAGACTTATAAAATTTGGCGATGTGGCCTGGCTTTCCACACTTGAAACATTTGCCAGTGGAAGTAGAAGTCTTTTCATCTTTAATAAATGATTTAGAAGACTTATTTTTTGTATAGGAAGGTTTCCTTTTCCTATTGAAATTGTATTTTCTAATTTTGGACGAATCAGTTGTAGAATTCTTCATCCTATGAGGTTTACTACCGCCCGAAGGAAGACCAAATTGTTCGTAGAAACTTCCTAAGTCTCTACGTCTTTGCGCCCTATCCTTGGCAAGTTGCCTAAGCATTTTATCTTGCCTACAGATCTTAAGAGCAACTTGTTGAACCCGGCTGACTATTTGGCCATAGGTGATTTGATTGTAAGGAACAATATCATCGGAATATTGACTCTGAAATTCTTCTTTGACTAAATCACTAAGGGATTTAGGCAAGCAATCTAGGAATTTCTCTTTCCAATAAGGGAGATTCCCATCTGGTCTTTTGTAGATCCTGGTGAGAAAAGAATCTTTATACCACCTCAAATCTTAAAGAGCTTTACACTTAAGGTTGTTAAGTATTTCAGAGGATTATTTCTCTAAAAATACCTGGACAACCTACAAATGTTTTGATAATAGTAAATATCAAAGTACTAATTGAATCAGGAATTGCTTCATCATCCTTTAGGATTGGTTGTACTAATTCATCTAATTTCACGGCTTGAAAAATTTGTTATTTTTTCTCGTCTCTTAAATGGGTATCCCACCACCCCTTAAGTTGACCTGTAAAACCAGCGACTAAGACATGAGTAGTACTCTGGTCGAAACAATTATGGGAGGTTTTGTAAGCAGTGGCCACCATTGTCATTTAATATAATTTGGCAAGAATATTATATTCAGAACATCCATCTATGTTCCACTCATAGATATTATGAGCATTTTTCTGCATGGTATTAGGTCTTTCTTCTAAGACCACGTCTGGATATGTAGCTCTAGGGTAATAGAGTGTTTGAGGCTTTTGCCAGTTGGAAAATACCGACTTAATCGGTGCTAATTCTAGAGGAGGCTTGTCTTCTAGAGAAATTTGTGAAAATTTGTCCAATTCGTTATCTGAGTCGATTTCTCCTAAAGCACATACGATCCAAGAAGAAGATGTCTCTTCAGTCTGTCGGCTTGAAGTGTCCTGGACTGTTAAGGATTTCTCTATTTCTGCTATTCTATGTTGATGTTCAGAGAGTTTGGGAGAATCCGTAGAGCGGTGCATAACAAGTTATCTAGTATGGGTTCTAGGGATCTCGTATGGTTTAAATAATGGAGTTGTAGGGGTAGAAGGTCCTATTGTTGATTTCCTCAGAGAAGTTTAAGATGAATTTCAGACTAAGTATTCTCCAAGAGTTTGTAAATACTTGTTCATATAATTATTTTGTTCAAAAATATTTTTAATAAGTTTTTAATTATTTTGTTCAAAGATGAATTTAATAGTAAATTTTGTTGAAAACCCTTGTGACGGAGGAAGTTCGGAAATTACTTCTTCGCCAGTATTGGTTTTTCATACTTTTGAAACATTAATTGAATTTGAAAATGGAAAATCTATTTGATTATAGTCAGCATAAATTTAAAACCATTCAAAAAAAATTGATTTGTTGTTTAATAATGTTTAGACTGTCATAAAAAATTGATTGGATTTTCTTCCTTTCTTCTCCTTTATACTTGTTTAATAACCAAGTTCTTCAAAAACGATTTTTAGGAGAATAAAAGTTTTTTTGGAGACTTTTCTTGTCAGTTTCAAATTCTATCTCCAAGCACCAATGATGTTGTCATCTCCTAATTCGGCACCTAGGGATGTGTAAGTAGGAGAATCTGGTGGGTTGTAGGCAGTGTCGGAAGAGGAAACTGTTTCTTGTTTTTCTACCTTATACCTAGCTTGCGGAACCCTAGATTCGAAATCTACTGTCTCGATTCTAGTGGGGTATGAAGATACCGAATGTCTAGCAGAATGAATTGATGGGATTTCAGACTGTGAAGACGCAAAGGAACTAACTCTTTGGCTGAGGAATCTCTGAAAGGAAACTAGCACACATCCGAAAGCGAATTGTTGGATATGGGAAACTGTCGTGTTTTGTGGCTTTTGAGCAGGAGTGGCATCCTGTTGAAGCCAGTTTTCAGGAAGAGAGACCTGATTCCAAGAGATTGGCTTAGGAATAGACAGATGAGACCTTTGCAGATCTGTCTGAAAGAGAATAGTTTTACATTTGTGAGTAGTTCTCATAGCTCTAGTGTTAATGGCAGAACTCATTGCCTTATACTGAATTCCGTAAATCATTGCTACTGGAAAAGAACCAACTTTAGTCTTACAATTAGATGTGTTAACGTTTAGGGTTAAGGCATCTAAAATATTTCTATCCTTAAGGGAGACTTTGAAGTTAGGGAAATAGTCAAAATAAATTGGACCACTGCACAGACTGGTTTCTATCATTCCTAGCAAGGAATCATTGAATTCTAGAAATCTAGAATCTCTAAGAGAGAGTAGGAGTGATGTGTCCAATCTTTCTCTGGATAAAGGCTTAGCAGCAATTTGTACCAAACCAAAATGAATATAATTATACTTCTTTCTATATTTTTCAATATATTTTATCTTTAGAAGTATGATTTCCTCATGGTCTAATTGCAGAGGAATAGTCTGCTCAATAGTAGACATGTGATAATCACTTGTCAAACTCCATTTCTGTGACTTGTAAATTGTTGACTAGGGATGTGTTGGGATTTTTCAGTCGTCAATTGATTGCTGCAAATAAGAGAAACTAATCTCTGGGGAAATTGTGACCTTTACAGAACAAAGTTTGTAAGTGATTTTATGTTTTTCACCATTGGTGGCCCTTAGGAATATTTTGGTTTTTACGAAAAAAAATTAGTTGGAATGACACCTTCTTGGATACAGCTTCTGTCCGCATCAATGTCGAATAAAGCTATGCCAGTCCAAACGAAAGACTTGCTGACGATGAGAGTTACCCTAACGTGGTACTTTTGAATCCTAATAGAGGAAAGATGTCCTAAGAAGTATTTTGTTTCATCATCGTCTTGGTCAGAGGTTGAAACGGCCTGCAGAGCTTCTTTGAGCTTTTGTGGCTCGTTAGATAATTGTTGGAGGACAAGTCTATCTAGTTCTTGTGTAGCTTTTATTTCCCTAATTTCTTCCATTAGGTGTGCTATCTCAGATTGAAGGTCTAAAATGGTCACTTTTGATACCTTAGAACTATCAGAGGGAAACCTCTTAAGAACATCTGTATGTTGAAGGTATTGTCTATCTGGGGATGATTTTGAAAGGTTGAAGATGAAGATGTTGAAGGCTTATTAAGGACTGTCTTAAGTTTTCCTAAATAATCCCTTTTAAGCTCAGGATCTTGAAGATCACCAATCACTTCAAGAAGAAGATCTTGTTCTTTTGTGAGAACACGGATCTGAGGGAGGTCATCTTGGTCAGATTCTTCTGAAGATGCAGAGGATGAATCTAAATTATCTTCTAGTATGTTGTTAAATTGCTCGTCATCGTACATTTCATCTGCATTGTCCGAAGACCCACTTAATTCAACAAGTAATTTCTCTATCTTGTTTAGAGTGGGTTCGTCAAGTTGTAGGCTCTTGCTCTTCTGAGAGACTTTAAAAATTTGGCGATGTGGCCTGGCTTTCCACACTTGAAACATTTTCCAGTGGAAGTAGAAGTATTTTCGTCTTTAATAAAATATTTAGAAGACTTATTTTTTGTGTAGGAATGTTTCCTTTTCCGATTGAAATTGTATTTTCTAATTTTGGACGAATCAGTTTTAGAATTCTTCTTCTTATGAGCTTTACTACCGCACGAAGGAAGACCAAATTGTTAGCAGAAACTTCCTAAGTTTCTACGTCTTTGCGTCCTATCCTTGGCAAGTTTCCTAAGCATTTTATCTTGCCTATAGATCTTAAGAACAACCTGTTGAACCTGGCCTATTATCTTGCCATAGGTGATTTGACGCAAGGAACAATATCACTGATGTGCCGGGGAATTTCCGCACATTTTGATACTACGTGCTTAGATTTTAACTTGTTTTACGTGCAAATTCCATCGATACTTATGTAATTTTAGTGTATTTGCAGTACATCAAGTGTAAGGACCTAAAAGCACGGAAAAGAGCTCAAAAAGCCAACTGAAGACAATAAAAGCATTAAACAGCATCGCAGATGTGAATATGCGGTCGCAAACATCACATGCGAACCGCATATTTCACAATCAAATCGCAAACAAGGACAGAACTCTAGACACTTTTTCATGTTAAGAATGCGGTCGCATATACGATCGTATAACTAGAATGCGAACCGCAAACATGCACTGGGGAATCGCAGACGCAAGCAGAGTTTTGGGTGAAAGTCAGGGTAAAGAATGTCGTCGCATTTCACGATCGCATAATCGATATGCGCACCGCAAACCCAACCGTAAATCAAGTATGCAGTTTACAGAGTGTTGGATTTGCGATGCAGAAGGGGTTCACATTTCTTCAATGCGATCGCAATTCCAGAATGCGATGAAGGCAAAATCCTTGGGTTAGATATGCGACGGATGAAGAAGATTTGCGGACCACATTTCTGTTTTGCGACAGAAATGCGGTCCGCATTATTAATATCAGGGGCAAATTAGTCCGAACTTCACCTCGGTTTTTAGGCCTCTATAAATAGGTTTAATAGGGTTTTGTAAGGGGTATCTTGTCAGAATTGAGAGTACAAAGTACGAGGCTTACACTATTTTGAATTCTTGGAAGCTTTTTGGATCAATTACCTTCTACTTTGTAAGATTATGACAATTACTATTCTTTCACATTTAGTTTTTAGCATGAGTAACTAGTTCCAAACACTAAGGTTGTGAACCCTAGATGGGTATGATGATGTTATTGGGATTTTGATATTGAATATAGTTTCAACGGATGATTGATATTTATATACTTCTTATTCTTCAAACAATTGTTAGTGGTTGCAAACATTAACAAACGCCATTTAATTCTATCTTTGCTTGGGAATGTGGGGTAGAATTTGGTAGAAGTAAATAACAAAGATTCAAGGCTTTAAACCTTGTTTAATAAAATTACTTAGGAATAAGTGGGTTTTAATTTGGCATTAATTGATTGTTCTTAATCACAACTCTTTTTTATTTGGGAAAATCATAATGAGGACATATTATCCAACTATTGGAAAATATTGGGTATTAAATTAGGCATCAATCGCATATCAAGAAAGTCTTCCGTTTGAAATATATAATATTAATATCAATAGCATTATACTACATAACGGGAACACAACCTTGGTTTCTTTAAATCATATTATTTACCTTCATAATATTGCAATTAGTCTTCATTTAAACTTACATTCAATACATCTTTCGATTGCGATTACTTGACAGAATTACGACTTAGTTGAGTACTACACTAATTAAGTAAACGTTTCACACCTATTCCCTGTGGGATTCGACCCCAACCTTGTTGGGTTATTATATTTGACACTGAACGCTTACACTGTCTATTCAGGTGTAATTTGAGCGTATCAAATTTTGGCGCCGTTGCCGGGGTATACTTTACTGTACGTCTGATTCTATTCTATCACACTTTATTTGTTTTGTTTGGTGTTGATAGGAGAACATGTCGGACTATGGTGATGAGTTGGACGCGGAAGGAAATCCTTTTGCAGACATTGAGGAGTATATTGAGGATAAAAATGCTATTGTACCTCTTGCTATTGGTGCTGCTACCTTCAAAGTGGAACACGGATTAATTCTGATGCTGAAAGCGGAGGGATTTTTCAGGAATTCCACAGATGACGACCCAACACAACACCTCAGAAATTTCTTGGGTGTATGTGCAATGCACAAGCAGAATAATGTCTCCGACGATGCCCTGAGGTTGAGATTCTTTAAGTATTCTCTAGCTGGGGATGCGAGGAAATGGCTCCAAAATCTTCCTCTAAATTCTATACATTCATGGCCCGAACTTGTTCGAGCTTTCTTGTCGAAATGGTTTCAACAAAGCAAGAAGTCAGAGCTCAGGGATAAGATCTTTTTCTTCAAGCAACTACCAGGCGAACAACTACATGAAGTGTGGGATCGCTTTAAACTATACTTGGTGAGGTCCCCAAACCATGGTTTTCCAGATTCCATTTTGTTGGAAAAAATTTGTATGGGTTTGGATCCTATGAACCAATCAATAGCGAAGAATGAAGCTGCTGGTTCTTTTATGGACAAATCCTTCGCTAGGGTGACTCAAATATTGGATAAAATGGCAAAGCATAACCAAGCTTGGCATTCAGAGGACTCCACAGGCAGAATTGCAATTGGCTCTCCTTCTTTGAACAACTTGATCAAGGAAAATCAAGAGCGAGACCAAGTAATTGCAGAACTTGCTACGAATGTCAATGTGTTGACAAAGCTTTTCACGGAAAATCAGAAGAAGAAAGTGAATGTGGTTGAGAATGTGCAGCCGGTACCCAATGAAGATTATGAGTAGGCAAACTATGTCAATAACTCTCAAGGAGGGTACCAAAGGCAGCACTTCCAAGGTCAAGGCTCTTAGAATCAGTGGAGACCAAACCCACAAGGGCAAGGTCACCACCCATGGCGAAACGACCAAAGTGGTTCTAACCAAGGAAACTGGAACAGCAACAACAACTTTGCAAATCGAAGTTCCAATCCCTATGTTGCTCCAAAGTGCCAATACTCAAATCAAGGTTCCTCTAGTGAGTCTAAATTGGAGAGCATGCTTGAAAGGATACTACAAAACCAAGAAGAGTCTGATAACTCCATGAGGAACATGACTGAATTAGTTAGCTCTCACACTGCGGCGATTCAAAAACTGGAATTGCAAATGAGAGATCTTTCTCGTGAGCAACATCCACAGCAGAAGGGAACACTTCCTAGTGATACTATTGCAAATCCAAAGGGAAGTGGGAGTGGCCCAACCTCCCATATCATGGCTATCACTACCAGGAGTGGGAAGATACTGCAAGGAAAGAATGAGCAAGCAGTTGATGTGGAAGAACTTGAAAAAGGAGTCGAGGTTGAAGAGCCCAATGTTGCTGAAGTTAAGAAAACTCCAGAGGTTGTGCAAATCAGCGATGAGACCCGAGAAGGGATGAAGGAAAAGGTAGAAGAAACGTCAAAAATTATTCCGCCGATTCCTAGACCCCCTCCTCCTTTCCCTCAGAGACTTGCAAGAAGAGTTGACGATAGCAAGTTTGAGAAGTTCTATGATATTCTCAAGCAATTATCTGTGAATATACCGTTCTTGGAGGCATTCAAGAAATGCCTGGTTTTGCTAAGTATCTAAAAGATTTGATCACAAAGAAGAGAACCACCAAGAATGAGGTGGTGAATATGACTCACAGGGTTAGCTCTATTATTGCTACAAATCCTATTCAGAAGAAAGAAGACTCGGGAGCATTTACTATTCCGTGCACTATTGGGGTGTGGGAGTTTGCAAAGGCACTTTGTGACAATGAGGCCAGCATCAATTTAATGCCGCTTGCCATCTACAAATAAGCGGGATTAGGAATGCCAAGGCCGATGAGTATGAGGTTGCAAATGGCTGACCGTTCAATCAAGAGACCAGTTGGTATTGTTGATGATGTGATTGTGAAAGTTGGGAAATTTCATATACCAGCTGATTTTGTAATTCTTGACTGCACTGTGGACAAGGAAATCCCTATTATCTTGGGGAGACCATTTTTAGCCACTGGAAGAGCCCTTATGGATTCAGAACGTAATGAAATTAAATTCAGTGAACAATAAAGAAGTTACCTTCTAAGCTAGTAAGGGTATGAAGCTACCAAATGAGTACGAGAGCATTTCAGTGATTGGTATTGTTGATGAAGTAGATGATGCTGTTGAGATGAAGATGGAAGAACATTGCCTAGGTGAAGCATTGGAGGGGCATGGTTCTTACTCATATACTCCACCAAAGCTGTCCCTTGATTTGGAGAATAGAGCTACACCTCCTGCAAAGCCGTCTATCATTGAGCCACCACAAATAGAGCTCAAACCACTTCCTTCGCATTTGAGGTATAAATTTCTTGGCTTAAATAATACTTTACCAGTAATTGTTTCTTCTTTGTTGAATGATGTGCAGGTGGAACAATTGCTGAAAGTTTTGAAGGAGCATAGACAGGCCATTGGTTGGACAATTGCGGACATTCAGGGGATCCCTGCTGGAATTTGTGAGCATAAGATTCAGTTAGAAAGTGGGACCAAACCGAGTGTGGAACATCAGCGNCATATTAATATCAATAGCATTATACTACATTAAGGGGGACACAACCTTGGTTTCTTTAAATCATATTATTTACATTCATAATATTGCAATCAGTCTTCTTTTAAACTTAAATTCAATACACCTTTTTGTTAGGATTACTTGATAGAATTACGACTTCGTTGAGTACTACACTAATTAAGTAAAAGTTTCACACCTATTCCCTATGGGATTCGACCCCAACCTTGTTGGGTTATTATATTTGACACCAACCGCTTTCACTGTCTATTAAGGTGTAATTTGAGCGTATCAAATTTTGGCGTCGTTACCGGGGAATATGGTTTTGAAATTAGTAATTTGTGTATACTTTACTGTACGTCTGATTCTATTCTATCACACTTTGTTTGTTTTGTTTGGTGTTGATAGGAGAACATGTCGGACTATGGTGATGATGTGGAGTTGGACGCGGAAGGAAATCCTTTTGCAGACATTGAGGAGTATATTGAGGATACAAACGCTATTGTACCTCCTGCTATTGGTGCTGCTACCTTCAAAGTGGAACACGGATTAATTCTGATGCTGAAAGCAGAGGGATTTTTCAGAAATTTCACAGATGACGAACCAACACAACACCTCAGAAATTTCTTGGGTGTATGTGCAATGCACAAGCAGAATAATGTCTCCGACGATGCCCTGAGATTGAGACACTTTAAGTATTCTCTAGCTGGGGATGCGAGGAAATTGCTCCAAAATCTTCCTCCAAATTCTATACATTCATGGCCCGAACTTGTCCAAGCTTTCTTATCCAAATGGTTTCCACAAAGCAAGAAGTCAGAGCTCAGGGATAAGATCTTTTTCTTCAAGCAACTACCAGGAGAACAAGTACATGAAGCGTGGGAGCGCTTTAAACTATACTTGGTGAGGTCCCCAAACTATGGTTTTCCTGATTCCATGTTGTTGGAAATTTTTTATATGGGTTTGGATCCTATGAACCAATCAATAGCGAAGAATGAAGCTGCTGGTTCTTTTATGGACAAATCCTTCGCTAGGGTGACTCAAATATTGGATAAAATGGCAAAGCATAACCAAGCTTGGCATTCAGAGGACTCCACAGGCAGAATTGCAATTGTCTCTCCTTCTTTGAACAACTTGATCAAGGAAAATCAAGAGCGAGACCAAGTAATTGCAGAACTTGCTACGAATGTCAATATGTTGACAAAGATTTTCACAGAAAATTAGAAGAAGAAAGTGAATGTGGTTGAGAATGTGCAGCCGGTACCAAATGAAGATTATGAGGAGGCAAACTATGTCAATAATTCTCAAGGAGGGTACCAAAGGCAGCACTACCAAGGTCAAGGCTCTCAGAATCAGTGGAGACCAAACCCGCAAGGGCAAGGTCACCACCCATGGCAAAATGACCAAAGTGGTTCTAACCAAGGAAACTGGAACAGCAACAACAACTTTGCAAATCGAAGTTCCAATCCTTATGTTCCTCCAAAGGGCCAGTACTCAAATCAAGGTTCCTCTAGTGAGTCTAAATTGGAGAGCAAGCTTGAAAGGATACTACAAAACCAAAAAAAGTCTGATAACTCCATGAGGAACATGACTGAGTTGGTTGGCTCTCACACTGCGGCGATTCAAAAACTGGAATTGTAAATGAAAGATCTTTCTCGTGAGCAACATCCACAGCAGAAGGGAACACTTCCTAGTGATACCATTGCAAATCCAAAGGGAAGTGGGAGTGGCCCAACTTCCCATATCATGGCTATCACTACCAGGAGTGGGAAGATACTGCAAGGAAAGAATGAGCAAGCAGTTGATATGGAAGAACTTGAAAAAGGAGTCGAGGTTGAAGAGCCCAATGTTGCTGAAGTGAAGAAAACTCCAGAGGTTGTGCAAATCCGCGATGAGACCCGAGAAGGGATGAAGGAAAAGGCAGAAGAAACGTGAAACATTCTTCCGCCGATTCCTAGATCCCCTCCTCCTTTCCCTCAGAGACTTGCAAGAAGAGTTGATGATAGCAAATTTGAGAAGTTCTTTGATATTCTCAAGCAATTATCTGTGAATATACCATTCTTGGAGGCTTTTCAAGAAATGCCTGGTTTTGCTAAGTATCTAAGAGATTTGATCACAAAGAAGAGAACCACCAAGAATGAGGTGGTGAATATGACTCACCGGGTTAGCTCTATTATTGCTACAAATCCTATTCAGAAGAAAGAGGACCCGGGAACATTTACTATTCCGTGCACTATTGGAGTGCACGATTTTGCAAAGGCACTTTGTCACAATGGGGCCAGCATCAATTTAATGCCGCTTGCCATCTACAAACACGCGGGATTAGGAATACCAAGGCCAACATGTATGAGGTTGCAAATGGCTGATCGTTCAATTAAGAGACCGGCTGGAATTTTTGATGATGTGATTGTAAAAGTTGGGAAGTTTCATATACCAGCTGATTTCGTAATTCTTGACTGTGTTGTGGACAAGGAAATCCCTATTATCTTGGGGAGACCATTTCTATCCACTGGAAGAGCCCTTATGGATTCGAAACGTAATGAAATTAAATTCCGAGTGAACAACGAAGAAGTTACATTCCAAGCAAGTAAGGGTATGAAGCTGCCAAATGAGTACGAGAGCATTTCAGTGATTGGTATTGTTGATGAAGTAGATGATGCTGTTGAGATGAAGATGGAAGAACACTGCCTAGGTGAAGCATTGGCAACTGTCTTGGTAAACTTCAATGGTGATGATATGGATGGCTTTATGGAGTCGGTGAATGCATTAGAGGGGCGTGGTTCTTACTCGTATACTCCACCAAAGCTTTCCCTTGATTTGTAGAATAGAGCTACACCTCCTGCAAAGCCGTCTATTATTGAGCCACCGCAACTAGAGCTCAAACCACTTCCTCTGCACTTGAGGTATAAATTTCTTGGCTTAAATAATACTTTACCAGTAATTGTTTCTTCTTTGTTGAATGATGTGCAGGTGGAACAGTTGCTGAAAGTTTTGAAGGAGCATAGACAAGCCATTGGTTGGACAATTGCGGACATTCGGGGGATCCCTGCTAGAATTTGTGAGCATAAGATTCAGTTAGAAAGTGGGACCAAACCGCGTGTGGAACATCAGCGACGGTTGAACCTGTCTATGCAGGAAGTAATTAAGAAGGAAATAATCAAATGGCTGGACGCTAGGGTAGTTTACCTAATTGCTGATAGTTCATGGGTGAGCCCGGTGCAATGCGTACCGAAGAAGGGAGGCATGACTATGATAAAAAATGAGAAGAACGAGCTTATCCCAACAAGAACAGTAACCGGATGGAGGGTATGCATGGACTATAGGAAACTAAATAGTGCCACATGTAAGGACCATTTCCCTATGCCTTTTATTGATCAAATGCTTGATCGGCTAGCGGGAAAGTCCTTTTATTGTTTCCTTGATGGATACTCCGGTTATAATCAGATCAACATAGCTTTGGAGGACCAGGAGAAGACAACATTCACATGCCCATATGGAACATTTGCTTTTAGCAGGATGCCATTCGGCCTATGCAACGCTCCAGCTACCTTCCAGAGATACATGATGTCTATCTTCTCCGATATGGTAGATGACTTTCTTGAGGTTTTTATGGATGATTTTTCGGTAGTAGGTGAGACTTTTGAGCATTACCTGAAGAATCTCAAACAAGTGCTCAAGCGATGAGGAAAGACAAACCTTGTGCTAAATTGGGAAAAATGCCACTTCATGGTGGATGAAGGTATTGTTCTGGGACATAAAATCTCAAAGCGTGTCATAGAGGTAGATAAAGCTTAAATAGAAATCATCTCTAAGCTTCCTCCACTCACGTCCGTCAAAGGTGTTCGTAGTTTTTTGGGGCATGCCGGATTCTACAGGTGTTTCATTAAGGATTTTTCAAAGATTGCAAATCCTATGTGTAAACTCCTTGAGAAGGATGCCAAGTTCGTCTTCGATGAGAAATGCCTCAAAGATTTTGAGGAACTGAAGGAAAAGCTCACCTCGGCACCCATTATTGTCACACCTGATTGGTCACTCCCTTTCGAACTTATGTGTGACGCTAGTAGTGTAGCTTGTTGGAAAACGCATTCATGAAACCTTAACTGATAACTTTGCGTCTTGTTGTAGGTTTTGATAATCGACAAACCATCATTGACAAACTGACGAGATTGCTATGGACTTTGTTGGGACTACAAGTCAAGCTTTCAAGATGCTGATATACAAGTCGATGAATGGAACAAGTTGTTAAAGCAAAAAGATTGAAGACCGAAGACGTTGTCTTAAGTCTTAATTTTGTTTTGTGTTTTAATATGATCTTGAATCAACTCTCATTTTTAAGAACTTGGCTCAAAGTCTAAAAACGATTTCATAATGTTATAATCAACTTTGGAACTCTTTTAAAACAATCAAATTGTTGGGTATCAGTTCAACAATCGATTGTCTCAGGATGACAATCGATTGTGGGATAAATACTAGACAACAATCGATTGTCTAGAGGTGACAATCAATTGTTGAACTCCAGTGAGCTCCAACAGTCGATTGTCCAATCTTGACAATCGATTGTTGAGTTCCAGTAACTTTAACAATCGATTGTCAATAGTAAAAAATCGATTGTCAATGTTACCGTTGGAGCCCAACGGCTAGTTTTTTGATGACAATCGATTTTCTATATGTAACAATCGATTGTTGGCAACGGATAGAACATTTTTTGTCCCCTAAACTCTTGTTTATTGAAATGGGAGCCTTGCCATCATACCCAACAGTAACATGAGGCTTTTGGGTTATAAATAGAACCCTTCAAGCCTCATTTGAAACACAACACTTATTCAAAATCATAAGATTACATTGCTTCAAGTTTACATAATTATTCAAGCTATTTTTTGAGCCATTTCTTGAAGAAGAGAGTTGTGTTCTTGTGCTTAAATTTTTTCACTCCATCTACTCTTTTGAGAGAATATTTTTTGAGTGATCTTTGTGTTGTCCTACACCTTTGGGAGGTTGTCCCTTGTTGTAGTAAGGGAGAGATTCTTCCTTGTTGACAAAGCTTGTGTGATTCAAGTGTTCGTATCTTGTTGTTGACTAAGCTTGTGCGACTCAAGCATTCGTGTTGTAAACGGATTGTTAGGCACCTGGATGCTTAACGGAGATAGTGAAATACTCAAGAGAGTCTCTTGAGGAGTGGACTAGCTACAAGTTGTAGTGAACCACTATACATCGGTGTGTATGTTCTAATTTTAATTCTGCACTTTATTCCTCGCTTTTTCATTTTCGTATTTACGCCTTTAATTCTACATTTATCTTGCAAAAATTTTATAACGTTCCTTATAACGCTATTCACCCCCCCTCTAGCGTTAAGCGTATTTTCTAACAATTGGTATCAGAGCCTAATTCTCTTCAAGCCTTAACTGGTTGAGAAAAATAGAATGGCTTCTTCTAGAAATTTGTACGCAGGGATAGGTGAAGGACAATCCACATCGAGACCACCTCTCTTCGATGGGACTAACTACACCTATTGGAAGGAACGTTTGAGGATATACGTACGAGCAACCGACTTCAAATTATGGCAAATCATAGAAAACGGTGAGGAACCAATCACCAAGAAGGTTGGTGAGGTGATAAGTCCTAAACCGGAAAAGGAATACTCCGATGAAGACATCAAGAAAGTTGAAGCATATGCACGGGCTGTCAACATACTCTATTGTGCAGTAAATCCGGATGACTACCGGAAAATTTCAAGATGCAAAACTGCCAAGGAGATGTGGGATAAACTGGAAATCACCTACGAAGGTACGTCCTAAGTCCGAAAGGCTAAAATTGATCTTCTAACATATGAGTATGAACTTTTCAGGATGAAGGAAGACGAAAAGATTGAGAAAACCTTTGAACGGCTTTCGAACATTATAAATGATCTTGATGCTCTTGGAAAAATCTTTTCCGAAGAAGAGCTTGTG
>MCJB01052593.1:0-22891 GCA_002018475.1 Nicotiana obtusifolia | reverse complement strand
GAAGATAAATACAGACGTCTCCGTACCAATCCGCGAGACTCTACTAAACCCGCTCATGACTCGTGAGACCTATGTAACCTATGCTCTTATACCAAGCTGTCACGACCCTAACCCCGAACCCGGTCGTGATGGCGCCTCTCGTGAAGACCAGGCTAGCAAATTCAAACTAAACCTCAATTTAAGAAGTTAATTTAACAAGGAGATTGTACTAGCACAATTTAATAATAGTAAATTTCAGATACATAGCTAACCATCCCGACAACAGCCTAAAACGGGTTGTCACAAAATCATGAGCATCTATGGATCCTACTACTAGTCTAATATATATATATAACATTTGGCACAATTTTCTGAAGAGTGTGGAAACAACAAGATAATAGAGATACGGGGCTGCGGACGCCAACAGCTACCTCGTAGTCTCTGAATCACCGCTCTGACTGTCGTAGTCAATGCCTCGGAGCGGAATCAATAACGCCTGAACCTACACACATGGTGCAGGGTGTAATGTGAGTACTTCGAACTCAGTGAGTAATAATTACAAATAGCAACTGATAGTAAGAAAACACGTAAAGCATAAGGCAATCCATAAAGAAGCAATAAAACATTATTAAAATAGTAAATCGGTGAGAATCAAGTAGAAACTCCTTTCAACAGGAGAAACATGTAAGTCTTTCAAGTAGATAACGTGAAGTAAAAGAAAACATTTAAAACCACCCCTCGGGCTCAATATCTTTTAAAAACACGCCCCTTGGGCAATATCATAAAAACAGTATCAGCCCTTCGGGCATATCACATGGTACAGTATCATCCCCTCGGGCATATCACATGGAACAATATCAGCCCCTCGGGCTATATTTTCTGTATCAGAATGGGTACCCGTGCTCACTGGGGGTATATAGACTGCGGGAGGGGCCCCTTACCGCCCAAGCGCAATATCATATCTCGTGGTAGGCGTACCACCCGCTCCCATTCACATCATATCTCGTGGTAGGCGTACCACCCATTCCCATTTACATCATATCTCGTGGTAGGAGTACCACCCGTTCGCATTTACATCATATCTTATGTTAGGCGTACCACCCGCTCCCTTTTACATAATTTAAAATGTCATTTAAATCTCAAAACTGAGTAAAAGTGGCTGAGTTGTAAAACAGTAGAAAACAACATGGCTGAGTTCAAGTATTGAATCAAATAGTGAGGAAACAGTGATAAATACCCCCGAAGGGTTCAAATAACCGGCACGAAGCCCAAGTACGGCAATCAGCCCAAATCATGATGATATCAAATAAGTTTTCAATCAAGTATGTAGTAAAAATCATCAATCGGGACGGACCAAGTCACAACCCCCAGTAGTAAACAACCCCACGCTCATCATCGAGCGCGTGCCTCACCTAAATATAGCACTACGATGTGCAATCCGGGGTTTCAAACCCTCAAAGCATCATTTACAATCACTACTCACCTCAAACCGGCTAAATCTCTAGCCCACGACGCCTTTGCTCTTCGAATCGGCCTCCGCGTGCGTCAAATCTATCAAAAATTAGAACTAATATGTCACAATATGCTGGGGTAACAAAGCCCACGCGAAAACAATCAATAAATACTAAGAAATTTTGAAATTAGCAAAATCCGAGCCCCGGGCCCACTTCTCAAAACTTAGTAATTTTCACATCAACGGGTTCCTTATCTCCCCAAGAGTTCAATCATACAAAATTTATTGAATTCCTACATCGGTGCGACCTCCAAGTCTAAAAATCTAAGCTTAGGGTTTTCCACAATATCCCCAACTTAAATCACCAATTAAGTGCTAAATATAGCGATTTACTGGAGTAATATGACCAAGGTTGAGTCAAGAACACTTACCCCGATGTTTCCCTTGGAAATCTTCCAAGAATCGCCTCAAAACTCGCTTCAATCCGAGCTCTATAGCTCCAACTATGTTCAAGATGGCCAAAACTCCTTCTTTTAAGAATTTGTCCAAGAAAGTCTCCTTTGGATGTAGTTTTGAGGTTGATTTGCCGTGATTTATAGTGGTTGGAGGTGTTTCTCTTCGTAGGTAATGACAGTGGGTTTTTGCATGGCAAATGGGCACTGATTTCTATTTATAAAGGGGTCAAAAATCGAGACAAAAACGCCCCTGTCAGGCCTAAAATGCGATCGCATATCTGTCACATAACAGATATGAGGTCCGCATATTTGATGCGACCATCGCAAAGGTAACCCTAGCCTTCACCGCAAATTCAGCACGAAGCATGGTTTGCGGTCCGCATGTCACGCATTATTGACCGCATTTTCGACGTTGGTTTTTTTCCATAAATCTGTCTCAATCTGCGGTCTCAGTGTGCTGAATATGCAGTCCACATTTTAGAAATGCGACCGCATTTCTGACTGCATTCTTGACATGAATCTTGCCCAGAAATCTGTTTGAGTTTGCGATCTCATTGTGAGATATGCGGTCCGCATTTGAGAAATGCGACCGTATTCTCGACTCTTGTTTTTCTGCAACTTTTCCTTCCAACGATGAAATAGTCTGTTTAACCACCCAAAACTCACCCGAGGCCACTGAAACCTCAACCAAACATGCCAACATATCCCATAACATTATTCAAACTTGTTCCAACCTTCGGAACGCTCAGAACAATCTATCAATACCAATTCACGTCGGATTCAAGCCTGAGGATTTCAAAAATCTTCTAAATCGCTCTTTTGATCTAAACCCAACCAAGTCAGGTCCGAATGACCTGAAATTTTGCACACACATCCTAAATCACATATCGAAGCTACAGCAACTTTCAGAATTCCATTCCGACCCTTGGATCAAAATCTCGCCTATCAACCAAAAATTGCCAAAAATTCTAACTTCACCAATTCAAGCCTAATTCTACACGGGACTTCCAAAATCAATTCCGATCACACTCCAAAGTCATAAATCACCTCCCAAAAGTAACCGAACCATCAGAACTCACATCCGATCCCTCTAACTCATAAGTCAACATCCAGGTGACTTTTTCGGTTTAAACCTTCTTGAAAGAGACTAAGTGTCTCATTTCTTACCAATCCACTCCGCACTCAAACTACTCAACTTGATTATGTAAAACACGGCAAACGAGGCATAATAAGGCAGAAACGGGGAAAACGGAGCGGTAACTCATGAGACGACTAGCCGGGTCGTCACAATATTCATAGCAGACCTCTAAGGGTCTTTCTAATTCTTTCAGCAAATAAAGTAGGAAGCCCATCTATTAACTTAGACTTCTAGTGAGTACTATTACACTCAGGTAATTCCATAACTCTGGATAGAAATACATCCTTATACCATCTAAACTCTGTAAGTGTATGATACCTAAGATTTTGAAGCATAGTCACTATTATCTGACTATGTTCCTGAGAAATGTTCTATAATATTGAGAACTAAAGAATAGACTATGTTCTGAACATTATGACCATTTTCTATCTTAACGGCTCCTAAGATATCTGCTCTTTGACTATTAGTCAAATAATTATCCCACCAGCCTTTCAGTTGGCCAGTAAACCCAATTATAATTATATCAGCAATAGCTTTTTCAGATTTATTATTTACCTTACAAATAGTACTATACATAGGCATTCTATGTACCTGGATATAAATCTGTCTATCTGTGAATCCATCTGTGTTCCATTCATAGATTTTCTTACCACTATAACTTTGTGAGAAGTAATTGGGCTCAGGTTCTTCTAGTAAAACATCCTGAGGGGTCGGTCTATGATAATAGTACATCCTTTCTACAGTCTTTCTAGCAAACTTCTCTGAGATTTTATTAATCTTATCACAAGGTTGTTCCTTTCTTTCTTCGCTAGATAAAATTTCTAAATTTAAAGGACTAATTTTAAATCCTTCAAATTTATTATTAAGTAGTTTCTCCAAGTCATATAGACTTTTCAATTTAAAGTCTTTGACTTATGAAGGGGATTGGATACTGGCAGTCGCTATTTGCTCCTTTCCTTTTATAGTATCCTTGTTGCTAATTTTTTGGACTTCTACTATTAGCTTGTCCAATCTATCACTGATAGAAGCTACCTGTTCACACGGAATACTAACATATATATATTTGTATAATTACTCTGAGTCAACATTGTATCTAAATTTCGAACAGTAATAGTACCAGTATTATCATCAAACAATTTAGAAAAAGGCAGTATAATATATAACCTTATCTTTTTCTCCCATTTGGAAAGATGTTTGGGGTGGGAAAACAGATTTAGTAACTTCCCTACTACTGAGCTTATAATCTCTTTCTAGCGTGGAAATATAACCACCAACATATTTAGACATAAACCATGGCACAAAAGTTATAATCTTGTTATGTCTACTAATGTCATTATAAAAATCATCTTGGAAAAACATTATTAGTTTTTCATTGAAGTTATCAAAAAACCTATTTCTAAAAGTTCCCATCTGGTGTCAGGACTCGGATTTCCAACCCTCGGGAGTCGTGATGGCGCCTACTCGTGAAAGCTAGGCAAGCCAATTAATCGAATTACTAACCACATTTCCATTCTAAAAATCACTGCAACATAAAACCATCAACTAAAGAACAACATACATTAATGAGCAGAATGAATAAAATTTCAGGCTTTGAGATATCGCTAATAGAATCTCCTCAACAAACTATCCAAGATTTAGTGTCACAGTTTCACAGACTGTCTAAGAGTACTACAAATAAGGGTCTGAAAGAAATAACAAAATACTGTCTCTGGGACTACATAAAAGAAACAGGTAAAATAGGCATCGGGAGACACCAAGGTCTGCGGACGCCTGCAGGACTACCTCGGGTCGCCTGATGAGCAAGAAGCTGGAAGCTCCCTACGGTCCAAAATTTGCTGCACTGCGATCTGTACAAAGGAGTGCAGAGTGTAGTATCAGCACAACCGACCCCATGTGCTGGCAAGTGCCTGGCTTAACCCCGGCGGAGTAGTGATGAGGCTAGGACCAGACTCCAGATAAACTTGTGCAGTTATATATATACATATATACATCTACAACGGAAAGATAGAAGTAATTAAACAATTAAAGATGGGGAAGGGAAAACATGCTTCGAGGTAACAGATAAAACAGATCACCAAAGAAATATAAAGAAACTACAATTTAACTTCTAACATGAATAAAGAGAAATATATGCATTATATCATGTGGTAGGCATACTACCCGCTCCCATTTCATTATATCTTGTTGTAAGCGTGCAACTCGACCCCATTTCCTTAAATCTTGTTGCAGGCGTGCCACCCGCTCCCATTTCATTATATCATGTGGTAGGCGTACCACCCGCTCCCATTTTATTATATCTTGTTGCAAGCGTGCATCTCGACCCCATTTCCTTAAATCTTGTGGCAGGCGTGGCACTCACTCCCATTTCATTATATCATGTGGTAGGCGTACCACCCACTCCCATTCATTATATCTTGTGGCAGGCGTGCCACCTGCTCCCATTTCATTAGTCATTGCAACAATCACAAGAAATCCCGGCAAGGGAAAACAAAAACAATATAATAACTTCTCAATAAGGGAACAATGACATAAAAACAAACATCACGGCAAGGGAACAAAAGCAATATAATTCTAAACCTATATCAAAGAGTTATATACATATATACATCTACAATTAATCTCCAAATCCAATTATCCTTGTTTTAAGTCTAAACATGACCCATTAATATGACACTGGACCCTTTAGTTCTTAACAAATCCTTATTCAACTAATCTATTTAGCAATTGACTTTATACCTACAGAAGAAATCTAAACCTATAACAAAGAGGAACAACTGAAATAAAGAAACCAGCGTAGTAAGTCCTCACGTGAACTCCCATTTCCACATAAAAATATCAAGAATAATATTCAGCAATTTGAACAAGAATCACACAATAACTATCCATTTAAGACTCACGGTCATGCTCGACGCCAACATATAGAGACTCGTCACCATGCCTATACATCGTACTCAACAAGAAGCAATTTAACAAATAGAACTCAACTCTAAATCCCTCAAGCTAAGGTTAAACCGGACACTTACCTCGCTTTGCAACCAAATTCAAGATTTCCAATGAGTCTGAATCTTTGCAACAACAAAACCACAAGCCTTCGAGCCCAATCTTTTATAGATGAACACGAACTTCAGATGGACTCGATCGGAGCTGACGAACTACAACCTGGTCGGTGGCCTCAAACTCGACTGAGATTTTGGTACTGTTTCATGGCGAAATTAGCAATTTGAGCTACGTTTTGGGGGGGTTAAAGAGTGGGGTTTTTCGTAATTGATGTTGGGATTTTGAGGGAGTGATTTCGCGGTTGTTTTTCACCTTATTCGGGGCTATTCCGGTGACTTCTCAGCTGGGTTTTGGTGAGTTTAATGGTGGGAACTGGGCTGGTAATTATGAAGACTGACAACTCTTATATGGCTGTGTTTTCATGGAATTTGGGGCTATTTCAAGGTGATTTTCGAGGCTAATTTTCATGTGATTTAAGGGCGTTTTGGAGATGTTTCTTAGATGGTAACGACGGTGGGTTTTTACCTAGCTAATGGTTATTGTTTTCTATTTATAGTGGGTCCAAAAATCGGGACAAAATACCCCTTTTCGGTCGGATTTGCGACCGCATTTCTGTCGTATAACAGATATGCAGTCCGCATTTTGACATGGCCATTGCAGATTGTAACCCTAGCCTACATCGCATTTAAGATATGCGGTCCGCATTGTTGGAAATGCGATCGCATATGTGACCGCATTTCTGACATTGATATTTGCCCAGAAATCTGTCTCGATCTGCGATCTCTGTGTGTGCGATATGCGGCTCACATTGTGGAAATGCGACCGCCTATGAGACCGCATTTCTGGCGTTGATCTTTGCCCAGAAATCTGTCTCAATCTGCGATCTCTGTGTGTGCGATATGCGGCTCGCATTGTGGAAATGCCACTGCATATGAGACCGCATTTCTGGCGTTCATCTTTGCCTAGAAATCTGTCTTGATCTGCAATCTCAGTGTGAGATATGCGGTCAGCATTGTAGAAATGCGACCGCATAACCTGCTTTGCGATACCTTTTTGCTCTTTTCTCTGCTCTTAGGTCCTTACACCTCATACACTGCAAGGATACTAAAATTACATACTCTCAAAAAGGAAATTGCGTCTAAAACAAGCTTACATATAAGCAATTAGTATCAAATGTGCTTCTCCGGCACATCAGGTCGTCACATTCTCCACCAATTCAAGCCTAACTCTATACGGGACCTCGAAAACCAAATTCTGATCACACTCCTAAGTCATGAATCACCTCCCAAAGCTAACCGAACCATCGGAACTTACATTCAAACGCAAACTACTCAACTCGATCACATAAAACACGGATAACGAAGCATGATGAAGCAGAAATGGGGAAAACGGAGCGGTACTCATAAGACGACTGGCCGGGTCGTCACATCTGGGTTTTTTAAATTCTGCAGAAATTAATTTTCTTGTCGGTAATCCCGGACTAAAATCTATTTGGTCTCTATCCATGTAAACCGTTATGAAAAATCCATTTCGGATTCAGTTGGGTCCGGTATAGCACTAGCAATATTATCTGTGCTAATTTTTATAACATCAATTCTATCATTTTCTCTAATCTGTGATGTAGATGCCCTTGAAGGAAAATCTACCTTATAATCAATAGGAGAAATGTATGAGGAGTTGGATCTAGTTAATCTAGATGAATAACTAGTATTATCAATTTGATCCAGTTCATTGAACCTGATCTTAACAGTTCAATCAGAATCTTGTTCAACTTCTGTGATTTCACTGTTAACATTATTTTGAGGAGCTATTACTTCCTCAAGGACCTATTCTTTGGGAAAGTCTATTTCATCCCACTTAATGGGTCTTCTGGTAATAACTTTAGATTTGCCGAAATTAGTTTCTATCAAAATAGTTTTATTTTTGAAATTCATGATTTTGCACATAGGATTCAAAGTATATAAAGGCTTATAATATATCCTATAACAGATACATATTACTTCTGCTCCTGGTATATAATCGTATTATAACGGCCCGATTTGTCGTAGAAACATATATGATACTAATTGTTTAGATTTGACTTGTCTTAAGTGTAAATCCCTCTTTGTAATTATGTAATCTTAACATTCTTGCAGGGTATGAGGTATAAGAAGCTAATAATTAAGAAAAAGAGTTCAAAAAGGTAAGAAATGCAGGATATGCGGTCACATTTCTAACATGCGGACAGCATATCTTACACGGGCATCGCATACTTGGACAGATTTCTGGGCAAAGGTTCATGTCAGAAATACTGTCTGAAATGCAGACCGCATTTCAGGAATGTGGACCGCAAATCACGCTGCTTGCGTCGCAGAGTGTAACAGAGAACTGGACAAGTTTTATGTCAAAAATGCGGTGAGAAATGCGGACCGCATTTCTAAAATGCGGACCGCAAATCCCACAGTGAGATCGCAGAATGAGGCATAGTTTTGGGCCAAATGCCATGTCAGAAATGCGGTCCAAATGCGGACCGCATGTTGAGTTTGCGACCAGAATGCGATCGCATTCTGAACACCTGAAATTTTATTTTTGTCCCAAATTTTGACCCACTATAAATAGGAACTAGGAACCCTAACATGCAAAAAACCCCCTTGTTTCGTCAATTACCTCCGAAAAACTCACCAAAACACCCTCAAACCCCAGCAAATCAACGTCCAAAATCACCTGGAAACAACCCCAAAATCCGTCAGAAACATATCCAAACTATAGTCATCAACCTCCCATTTACCAGCCCAGCTTTCCCCATTTAAACCCACCAAGAACCAGCTGCAACTCACCGGAAAATAGCCCCAGTTTAAGCTGAAAAACAACCGTAGAATCACTCCCCTCAAACCCCAACATCTATTACAAGAAACTCCACTCTCTAACACCAAAGACCCAGCTTAAATTGCTGCAAATTGTGCCAAGAATTTTAGCTGAGTTAAGGCACCCTACCAAGTTATAGCTCGTTAGCCTCGATTGTGTCCACCTGAAGTTCGTGAGCATCCATAAAAGGTTGGGCTCGAAGAATTGTTGGAAGTCTAGGAAGTTATTGCAAAGCAAGGTAAGCGTTTGTTTTAACCTTAGCTCAAGGGATTAGAAATCGTGCCTTATTTGTTAAATTGCTCCTTGTTAAGAACAACGTATAGGCATGGTGACGTGTATCTATGCGTTGGTGTCATGCATGGCCGTGGGTCTTATATGGATAATTTTTGTGTGACTATTATTTCAAATTGTTGAATATTATTATCTTTGATTATGTTATGAAAGTGGGAGCGGGTGGTACGCCTACCACAAAGTTTTTTCATTTTAGTCGCCTCTTTTGGTTATGGTTTTAAACTTCTTCTATTCGGTACAAAGTTGATGGTTAACTAGTCTAGTTGAGTAAGAATTGTTAGGAGTCAAAGGGGTACAGTGTCAAAATTGTGGGTACTGTCTAAGGAGTTCGTAGGAGTTTAAAGGGTCTAGTTTCACTTTAGTAGAGTCGTGTCTAGATTTAATAAAATGATAATTGGGTTGGGAGGTTAATTGTAGAATTTTCACTGTAATTGAGTACTGACATTGATTGAGCTAAGTAGGAGTTAAGTTTGGTTTGGTTATAGCGGAATCCCCCTGGCCAGGATGATTGTTTGATGTTATTTGTTCCCTTGCTGCGAAGTTGTTATGTTGATTTGTTCCCTTGCTGGGACTTTCTTGTGATTGTTGTGATGATGAAAGTGGGAGCAGGTGGCACGCCTGCCACAGGATATATTGTAAGTGGGAGCGGGTGGCACACCTGCGACGAGATATTATGAAAATGGGAGCGGGTGGTACGCCTACCACAGTATATATTGTAAGTGGGAGCGGGTGGCACGCCTACCACGATATGTGATGTATGTGGGAGCGGGTGGCACGCCTGCCACAAGAGGTTACTGTAAGTGGGAACGGGTTGCACGCCTGCAACAAGAGGTTACTGGAGGTGAAGGTGGCTTGTATTTCATTTCATTTGTGCTAAAGGCTGAACTGCAGTTTTCTTTCTTACTCATTGATGATTTGTTTTTCTTTACTTGTCTGCTATTCCGATGTATGTTTTCTTTCCCCCGTTTAAATTTTTTATGTATTTCTATTATCTGTTGTAGATACATATATGTTTATAACTGTACAGGTTTATCTGGAGTCTGGTCCTAGCCTCGTCACTACCTCGCTGGGGTTAGGCCAGGTACTTACCAGCACATGGGGTCGATTGTGCATATACTACACTCTACACTCTTTTGTGCAGATCCCAGTGCCGCAGGCTACAAACAATAGGAAGCTTCCAGCCTTTGATTTTCAAGCGACCCAAGGTAGTTCTGCAGACGTCCGCGGATCTTGGAGCCCCCTGTCCATTTCTTATATCTGTTTCTTCTATGTAGTCCAGAAACAACATTTTGTTAATTTCTTCAGACCCTGATTGTAGTACTCTTAAATAGTCTGTGAAACTGTGACACCAGATCTTGGGTAGACCGTTGTGGATAGTTTATCGGAGATAGTTGTGTAAAGTATTAACCTTGCGTTTATTTCGTTTGTAGAATTACTGCTTTTCAGTTGATGCATTTGTGATGTAATAAATTCATAAATAGAAACGTGGTAGTTAGTCCGATTGACTGGCTTACCTAGCTTTCACTAGTAGGCGCCATCACGACTCCCGAGGGTGGGAAATCGGGGTCGTGACAGGTTGGTATCAGATCCCTAGGTTTACATAGGCCTCACAGTTCACAGAAAAACTCACTAGAGTCTAAGGGATCGGTACGGAGACGTCTGTATTTATCCCCCAGAGGCTACAGAGTTAGGAAAAATTTCACATTTATTCATTCTCGTCGTGCGGTTTACTTCTCAAATGCTAATTGGATTCCTACTCTGTTCCTTCGCAGATGGCAAGAACACGCGCTTCCTCAACTACCATTCCGCAGCCCGAGCCCCCGGCAACAGCTCCTACACGGGGCAGAGGGCGAGGCTGAGGTCGTGCTAGGGGTCGAGGCAGCGGCAGGACTCAGCCTCCTGCAGCAGCACCAGTGGCGGAACCTCGGATTGATCTTGACGAGGAGGTTCCAACCCCAGCAGCTCCGGTTGGCCCAGCTCAGGTCCCGGAGGGGTTTGTTGCCAACCCAGTTCTCCAGGACGCTTTGGTCCGGTTGATGGGCCTCATGGAAAATGTCACACGAGCAGGCTTACTTCCTGCAGCACCAGCCACTCCTCAGTCCAGAGAAGGTGCTCAGACTCCTGCTATTCATACCTCGGAGCAAGTAGCTCCCCAGGCTCACGTTCCAGCGGTTCAGCCAGCTATGACATTCTAGTCGGGAGCAGTAGCTCAGGCCGGCAATGGGGCGCCATGTCCGCCGATGCTTTGTGGAGACTGGATAGGTTCACCAAGCTCTTCACTACTACCTTCAGCGGTGCTTTTTCGGAGGATCCCAAGGACTTTCTATACTGCTGCCACGAGGTCCTCAGGAATATGGGTATTGTTGAGACCAACGGGGTAGATTTTGCGGCATTCCGCTTGTCTAGATCTGCCAAGACTTGGTGGAGGGATTATTGCTTGACTAGACCAGCTGGTTTGCCATCTTTGACTTGGGAGCAGTTTACAGAGTTGTTTCTTGAGAAGTTTCTCCCCGTCACTCAGAGAGAGGCTTATCGGAGGCAGTTTGAACGCCTTCAACAAGGATCCATGACAGTTACCCAGTATGAGTCCAGGTTCATCGATTTGGCTCGGCATGCTCTCATCATACTTCCTACAGAGAGAGAGAAGATGAGGAGATTTATTGACGGTCTCATCCAGCCGATTCGCTTTTAGATGGCTAGGGACACTGGTAGTGAGATTACCTTTTAGGAGGCGGTTAATGTGGCCCGCAGAGTCGAGATGGTTCTGTCGCATGGAGGTGGACATGGGTCGGATAAGAGGCCCCATCATTCAGGTAGATTCTTTGGTACTTTGTCTGGAAGCAGAGATTCATATGGTAGAGGCCATCCTCCTAGGCCCTTTCAGTCAGCTCTCCAGGTTTCTCACAGTGCTTCAAGTCACGTGGTTCTCAGATGCAGTATACCGATCAGCAGTCTATCAGTGCACAACCGCTACAGAGTTTCCAGAGTTGGCAGCCTAGGGCTTGTTACATGTGTGGCGACACGAGGCACATTGCTAGGTATTACCGTCGTGCTTTAAGCAACTCTCCACACCAGGATTCCCGTGTTATGACACAGGCACCAGATGTTCCGCACCTCGCCCAGCTAGCTAGAGGTGGGGGTAGAGGTGCTATAGGTAGAGTTAGGGGTACTGGAGGTGGAGCTCAGGTCGGCAGAGGTGGGGGCCAGCCAGCAGCAGGCCGTCATAGAGATGTGGCTTAGGGTGGTGGGGCTCAGCCCCAATGTTATTCTTTTCCAGCTTGACCCGAGGCGGAGGCTTCAGATGCAGTGATTACAGGTATGGTTCTGGTCTGTGATAATGATGCTTCGGCACTATTTGATCCAGGGTCTACCTACTCGTATGTCTCCTCTTATTTTGCACCGTATCTGGCCATGCCTAGTGACTCATTGAGTGTTCCTGTTTATGTGTCTACCACGGTGAGTGATTCCATTGTGGTAGATCAAGTCCATCATTCCTGTGTTGTAGTGATTGGGGGTCTTGAGACCCTTGCGGACTTATTGCTTTTTGACATGGTCGATTTTGACGTCATATTGGGGATGGATTGGTTATCACCTTACCACGCTATCCTGGACTGCCATGCCAAGGCTGTGACCTTAGCCTTACCGGGTATGCCCCGTTTGGAGTGGAAAGGGACTCCTGGTCATTCCACTCGTAGCATTATCTCTTATATGAAGGCTCGGCGTATGGTCGAGAAGGGGTGTTTGGCTTATCTGGCTCACGTTCGTGATTCCAGTGCTGAGGTCCTCTCTATTGAGTCTGCGCCCATGGTTCGTGAGTTTCCCGAGGTTTTCCTATCCGACCTGCCGGGATGCCACCCGACAGGGATATTGACTTTTGCATTGATGTGGCTCCGGGCACTCAATCCATTTCTATTCCGCCGTATCGCATGGCCCCGCCATAAAAGAATTGAAAGAGCAGTTGGAGGACTTGCTCCAGAAGGGTTTTATCAGACCCAGTGTTTCACCTTGGGGTGCGCCGGTGTTGTTTGTTAAAAAGAAGGACGGGTCAATGAGAATGTGCATCGATTACCGATAATTGAACAAGGTTACAATCAAGAATAAGTATCCATTGCCGAGGATCGATGATTTGTTTGATCAGCTCCAGGGTGCCAGGGTATTCTCAAAGATCGATTTGAGGTCTGGCTACCATCAGTTGAAGATTAGGGCGTCCGATATCCCTAAGACAGCTTTCCGTACTCGGTACGGGCATTATGAATTCTTGGTTATGTCATTTAGGTTGACTAATGCCCCAGCAGCTTTTATGGACTTGATGAACCGAGTGTTTACACCTTACCTGGATTGTTCGTGATAGTTTTCATCGATGACATCCTGGTATATTCCCGCAGCCAGGAGGAGCATGCGCAGCATCTCAGAGTGGTTCTTCAGACTCTGAGGGATAGTCGGTTGTATGATAAGTTTTCAAAATGTGAATTCTGGTTAAGTTCGGCTACATTTCTGGGTCATATTGTATCGGCAAAGGGCATTCAGGTTGACCCGAAGAAGATTGATGCAATCAAGAACTGGCCTAGGCCGACGTCAGTTACAGAGATCCGGAGTTTCTTGGGATTGGCAAGATACTATCGTCGGTTTGTGGGGGGGTTTTCTTCTATTGCAGCCCCGATGACCAAGTTGACCCAGAAAGGTGCCCAGTTCAGGTGGTCGGATGAGTGTGAGGAGAGATTTCAGAAGCTCAATACAGCTCTGACCACGGCACCAGTGTTAATCTTGCCCACAGGCTCTCGCATTGGGCTTGGTGCAGTGTTAATGCAAGAAGGCAAGGTCATTGCCTTGCTTCGAGGCAGTTGAAGGTTCATGAGAAAAACTATCCGGTGCATGATTTAGAATCGGCGGCCATAATTCACGCCTTAAAGATTTGGAGGCACTACTTATATGGCGTGCCATGTGAGGTGTTCACGGATCATAAGAGCCTTCAGTACCTGTTCAAGCAAAAGGAGTTAAATTTGAGGCAGAGGAGGTGGTTGGAGATGTTAAAGGACTATGATGTCACTATCTTATATCACTCGGGAAAGGCCAACGTGGTGGCCGACGCCTTGAGTAGGAAGTCGGCCAGTATGGGTAGCCTTGCTTACATTCCGGTCGGTGAGAGACCACTTGCTTTGGACGTTCAGACGTTGGCCAATCAGTTTGTGAGATTGGATATTTCTGAGCCTAATTAGGTATTAGCTTACACGGTCGCTCACTCTTCATTGTTGGAACGAATACGTGATCGACAGTTTGATGATCCCTATTTGTGTGTCCTTAGAGACACGGTACAGCGAGGAGGTGCCAAGCAGGTCACCTTAGGTGATGATGGAATTTTGAGGTTACAGGGTCGAGTATGTGTGCCCAATGTAGAGGGACTTCGGGAGTTGATTTTGAAGGAGGCCCATAGCTCCAGGTATTCTATTCATCCGGGCGCCGCAACGATGTATCAGGATTTGCGACAGCATTATTGGTGGCGTAGAATGAAGAAGGATATAGTTGCATACATGGCTCGGTGTTTGAATTGCCAGCAGGTTAAGTGCGAGCATCAGCGACCTAGTAGACTCCTCCAGAGAATTGAACTCCTCGAGTGGAAATGGGAACGGATCACTATGGATTTTGTTTGTTGGACTTCCACGAACCCAGAAGAAGTTCGATGCTATTTGGGTCATTGTTGACAAGCTGACCAAGTCAGCACATTTCATCCTTGTGGCAGCCTCCTATTCATCTGAGAGGTTAGCCGAGATTTATATCCGGAAAATTGTTCGCCTTCAATGGGGTGCCGGTATCTATTATTTCGGACCGGGGTACGCAGTTCACTTCGCGTTTTTGGAGGGCAGTTCAGCGAGAGTTGGGCACCCAGTTGAGTTAAGCACAGCTTTTCATCCTCAGACGGACGGACAGTCCGAGCGGACTATTCAGATATTGGAGGATATGCTCCGAGCTTGTGTTATTGACTTTGGAGGTTCGTGGGACCAGTTTCTGCCATTAGCGGAGTTTGCCTACAATAACAGCTACCAGTCGAGCATTCAGATGGCTCCTTATAAGGCTTTATACGGTAGGCGGTGTCGAACTCTAGTTGGGTGGTTTGAGCCGGGAGAGGCTCGATTGTTAGGCACAAATCTAGTTCAGGAAGCCTTGAACAAGGTCAAGATCATTCAGGAAAGGCTTCATACAGCTCAGTCCAGGCAAAAGAGCTATGCAGATCACAAGGCACGAGATATGTCTTTTATGGTTGGTGAGCAGGTATTGCTCCGGGTATCGCCTATGAAAGGCGTGATGAGATTTGGGAAGAGGGGCAAGTTTAGCCCTCGGTTCATTGGTCCGTTCGAAATTCTTGATCGAGTGGGGGAGGTGGCTTATAGACTTGCATTGCCGCCAAGCTTATCAGTCGTGCATCCGGTTTTTCATGTGTCCATGCTCCAGAAATATCACGGCGATCCAACTCACGTGCTAGACTTCAGCACCGTTCAGCTGGACAAGGACTTGTCTTATGAGGAGGAACCGGTAGCCATTCTAGACCGGCAAGTCCGTCAGCTGAGATCGAAGAGTTTTCCTTCTATTCGTGTTCAGTGGAGAGGTCAGCCACCTGAGGCATCGACCTGGGAGTCCGAGTCCGATATGCGGAGCCGTTATCCACATCTTTTTCCTGACTCAGGTACTTCTTTATCCTGTCCGTTCGAGGACGAACGATTGTCTTAGAAGGGGAGAATGTAACGACCCGATGTGTCGTAGAAACATAGATGATACTAATTGTTTAGATTTGACTTGTCTTAAGTGTAAATCCCTCTTTGTAATTATGTAATCTTAACATTCTTGCAGGGTATGAGGTATAAGAAGCTAATAATTAAGAAAAAGAGTTCAAAAAGGTAAGAAATGCAGGATATGCGGTCACATTTCTAACATGCGGACCGCATATCTTACACGGGCATCGCATACTTGGACAGATTTTTGGGCAAAGGTTCATGTCAGAAATGCTGTCTGAAATGCGGACCGCAAATCACGCTGCCTACGTCGCAGAGTGTAACAGAGAACTGGACAAGTTTTATGTCAAAAATACGGTGAGAAATGCGGACCGCATTTCTCAAATGCTGACCGCAAATCCCACAGTGAGATCGCAGAATGAGGCAGAGTTTTGGGCCAAAATGCCATGTCAGAAATGCGGTCCAAACGCGGACCGCATGTTGAGTTTGCGACCAGAATGCGATCGCATTCTGAACGTCTGAAATTTTATTTTTTTCCCGAACTTTGACCCACTATAAATATCGTCAATTACCTCAGGAAAACTCACCAAAACACCCTCAAACCCCAGCAAATCAACCTCCAAATCACCTGGAAACAACCCCAAAATCCGTGAGAAATATATCCAAATTATAGTCATCAACCTCCCATTTACCAGCCCAGCTTTCCCCATTTAAACCCACCAAGAACCAACTGCAACTCACCGGAAAATAGCCCCAGTTTAAGCTGAAAAACAACCGTAGAATCACTCCCCTCAAACCCCAACATCTATTACAAGAAACCCCACTCTCTAACACCAAAGACCCAGCTCAAATTGCTGCAAATTGTGCCAAGAATTTCAGCTGAGTTAAGGCACCCTACCAAGTTGTAGCTCGTTTGCCTCGATTGTGTCCACCTGAAGTTCGTGAGCATCCATAAAAGGTTGGGCTCGAAGAATTGTTGGAAGTCTAGGAAGGTATTGCAAAGCAAGGTAACTGTTTGTTCTAACCTTAGCTCGAGGGATTAGAAATCGTGTCTTATTTGTTAAATTGCTCCTTGTTGAGAACAACGTATAGGCATAGTGATGAGTATCTATGCGTTGGTGTCACGCATGGCCGTGGGTTGTATATGGATAATTTTTGTGTGACGATTGCTTCGAATTGTTGAATGAGCGGGTGGTACGCCTACCACAAAGTTTCTTCATTTTAGTCGCCACTTTTGGCTATGGTTTTATCCTTCTTCTATTCGGTACAATGTTGATGGTTAACTAGTCTAGTTGAGTCTCACGACCCAAAATCCCAACCATGATCGTGATGGCGCCTTTCATGAAGACAAGGCCAGCCAATTCAAACTAAACTTCATTCAACAGTTAAACAATACAAAAATAATACAAGTACGATTTAATTACAGTAATTTGCGGAAAAATATAGTGAACCATCCTGACTACAGCCCGAACCGGGTGTCACAAAGTCATGAGCAACTAATGAAGTCCTAATAATAAGATTACTATTACAATATCTTTGGCACAATTGCTTGAAGATACTGGAAATAACATGATAAAAGAGATACGGGGCTGCGGACGCCAACAGCTACCTCGTGGTCTCTGAATCACCGCCCTGACAGTAGTAGTCAATACCTAGGAGCGGAACTGATAACGCCTGACTCTGCACACATGGTGCAGGGAGTAATGTGAGTACTTCCAACTCAGTGAGTAATAATTATAAATAACATCTGAGAGTAAGGTAACACATAAGGCATACATCAATCCATAATGAAACAGTAAACATGTAAATAATCAAGTCAATAACATAAAGTAAAAGAAAATGTCATGACCGGCGAAGTCATATCTCGTGACGGCGTGTCACCCGATCCCATGGGTACCCGGCGCTTACTGTGGGGGGTGCAGTAGCGCCAATATCTCGTGACGGCGTGTCACCCGATCCAATTTATCATATTATGTGGCGGCGTGCCACCCGATCCAATTTATCACATTCCGTGGCGGCGTGCCACCCGATCCCATTTACATCATTTGAAAAGTCATTTAAATTTCAAAACTGAGTTTAAGAAACGAATCAAATCAATTGGAAGACAGTGATAAATTACCCCTGAAGAGGTTCACATAATCGGCACGAAGCCTAAATAATACCCCTTGAAGGGTTCACATAACCAGCAAGGAGCCCAAACATGCCCATCAGCCCAAATCGTGATGACCACGCGTAAGTTTCAATCAATTGCATAGTAAAATCATCAATCGGGATGGACCAAGTCACAATCCCTAGTAGTAAACGACCCCACGCTCATCATCGAGCACGAGTCTCAACTCAATATAGCACTACGATGTGCAAATCCGGGGTTTCAAACCCTCAGAACATCATTTAAGATCATTACTCACCTCTATCCGGCTAAATCCTTAGCCCACGACGCCCTTTCCCTTAGAATTGGCCTCCACGTGCGTCGAATCTATCCAAATTCAAAACAATTACATCACAATATGTCGAGGGAGCAAAGCCCATGCGAAAACAATCAAAATTACTATGAAATCCCGAAATTACCAAAACCCGAGCCCCGGGCCCACTTCTTGAAATTCAGTAATTTTCACCTCAACGGGTTCCTTATCTCATCACGAGTTCAACCATATAAGATTTATTAAATTCCGACATCGACTCGACCTCTAAGTCTCAAAACCCAAGCTTAGGGTCTTCCACAGTTTCCCAACTTAAATCACCAGTAAAAATGCGAAAAACAGCTATAATGTTAGGCAAATCTTTCAAAATTGAGTTAGGAACACTTACCCCGATGTTTCCCTTAAAAAACCTCCAATAGTTTCTTCAAAACTTGCTTCAATCCGAGTTCTATGGCCCCAAGTATGTGTGAGGTGACCAAAACTCCTCCCTTTAAGAATTTATTCAAGAAAATCTCCTTTGGATGTAGTTTTGAGGTTGATTTGTTGTGATTCTATGGTGTTTGGAGGTGTTTCTCTTCGTGGGTAACGGAAATGGGTTTTGCATGGCAAAATGGGTACTGAGTTCTATTTATAGAGTGGTCAAAAATCGAGCTGAAACACCCTTGCCCGACCAAATATGCGATCGGGTTCGCATATTTGACGTAGCCATCGCGAAGATAGCCCTAGCCTTCACCGCGAAATCAACACAAAGTGAGTTCTGCGATTTGCATTTCATGGTTTGCGATCGCATTCCCGTGGCATTCCTGACGTAGATTTTTGTCCATGTTTCTGTCTCAGTATGCGATCTCCACTGTCAAATATGCGGTTCGCATTTTAGGTTTGCGGTTCGCATTCTGGCCTCATTTTTGTCGCGAATCTTGCCCAGATTTCTGCTTGTTTTTGCGACTTCACTGTGAGATATGCGGTCCGCATTTGAGATTTGCCGTCCGCATTCTCACCTGGTTTTTCTGCAACTTATGCTTTTCCAACGGAGGTTTGATCCGTTTAACCACCCAAAACTCACCCGAGGCCTCTGGAACCTCAACTAAACATGCCAACATATCCAATAACTTTATTTAAACTTGTTCCGACCTTCGGAACGCTCAAATTGACATCACAACATCAAATTCGCATCGGATTCAAGCCTAAGGATTTCAAAATCTTCTAAATCGCTCTTTTGATCTAAACCCAACCAAACCACGTCCGAATGACCTTAAATTTCACACACACGTCCTAATTCACATCTCGAAACTACAGCAATTGTCGCAATTCCATTCCGACTCTCGGATAAATATCTCGCTTATCGATCGGAAATTGCCAAAATTCTAACTTCGCCAATTCAACCCTAATTCTACACCGGACCTTCAAAATCAATTCCGATCATATTCCTAAGTCATAAATTACCTCCCAAAGCTAACTGAACCATCGGGATTCACATCCGAACCCTGTAACTCATAACTCAACATCCGGTTGACTTTTCCAACTTAAACCTTCTTAAAAGAGACTAAGTATCTCATTTCTTACCAAATTCACTTCGAACGCAAACTATTCAACGTGGTTACACAAAACACGGATAACGAAGCATAAATGAAGTAGGAATGGAAAAGACGAAGTGGTAATCCACGAGACGACTGGCTGGGTCGTCACATTGAGTAATAATTGTTAGGAGTCAAAGGGGTACAGTGTCAAAATTGTGGGTAGTGTCGAAGGAGTTCGTAGGAGTTTAAAGGGTCTAGTGTCACTTTAGTAGAGTCGTGTCTAGATTTATTAAAATGATAATTGGGTTGGGAGGTTAATTGTAGAATTTTTACTGTAATTGAGTACTGACATTGATTGAGCTAAGTAGGAGTTAAGTTTGGTTTGGTTATAGCTGAATCCCCCTGGCCAGGCGTTGTACTGACATTGTTGTATGGGCTCGAACCAACCAACCGGAGATCTACACCGCCTCCCATACAACGCCTAATACGGAGCCATTTGAATACTTGACTGATAGCTGTTGTTATAAGCAAACTCTGCAAGAGGCAAAAACTCATCCCATGAGCCTCCGAAATCAATAGCGCATGCCCGTAGCATGTCCTCCAATATCTGTATGGTAAGCTCGGACTGCCCAGCTGTTTGAGGATGAAATGCTGTGCTTAATTCCACCTGAGTATCCAACTCCCTTTACACGGCTTTCCAGAACTGCGAAGTGAACTGAGTACCTCTATCTGAAACGATAGAAACTGGAACACCATGCAACCGGACAATCTCTCGGATATAAATCCTTGCCAACCGTACTAAAGAATAGGTAGTACACACAGGAATGAAGTGCGCGGACTTGGTCAGCCGATCCACAATCACCCAAATAGCATCGAACTTCTTCAAAGTCCGTGGGAGTCCAACAACAAAGTCCATAGTGATCCACTCCCATTTCCACTCGGGAATAGCTATCTGCTGAAGCAAACCACCCGGCCTCTGATGTTCATATTTTACTTGCTGACAGTTGAGACACTGAGCTACGAATCCCACAATATCCTTCTTCATCCTTCTCCACCAATAATGTTGCTTCAAGTCCTGGTACATCTTCGCGGCACCTGGATGAATAGAATACCGTGAACTATGGGCCTCCTCCAGAATCAACTCTCGGAGCCCATCCACATTGGGTACACAAATCCGGCCCTGCATCCCCAACACTCCATCGTCGCCGATGGTCACATCCTTAACATCATTATGCTTAACTCTGTCCTTAAGAACAAGCAAATGAGGATCGTCATACTGACGCTTCCTGATGTGATCGTATAATGAAGATCAAGAAACCACACAAGCCAACACCCGATTGGGTTCCGATATGTCTAATCTCACAAACCTATTGGCCAGGGTCTGGACATCGACTGCGAGAGGTCTCTCTCCAACTAGAATGTATGCCAAGCTCCCCATGCTCACTGCCTTTCGGCTCAAAGTATCGGGCCAGCACGTTGGCCTTCCCTGGATGGTATAGTATAGTAATATCGTAATCCTTGAGCAATTCCAGCCATCTCCGCTGCCTCAAATTTAGATCCTTCTGCTTGAACAAATGTTGAAGGCTACGATGATCAGCGAACACCTCACAAGATACGTCGTATAAGTAATGCCTCCAAATCTTTAAAGCATGAAATATGGCAGCCAGCTCCAAATCATGCACGGGATAGTTCTTCTCATGAAGCTTCAACTGACGAGAAGCATAAGCAATAACCCTACCCTCCTGCATTAATACACAACCGATCCCAATTCTTGAGGCATCACAATATACAGTATACGAACCCGAGGCTGACGGTAGCACCAATACTGGAGCTGTGGTCAAGGCTGTCTTGAGCTTTCTGAAAGCTCTCCTCGCACTTGTTCGACCACACAAATGAAACACCCTTTTGAGTCAATTTGGTCAAGGGAGATACGATGGATGAGAATCCCTGAACAAACCGGCGATAATAGCCTGCCAACCCAAGAAAGCTACGAATCTCTGTGACTGAGGACGGTCTAGGCCAACTCTGGACCGCCTCTATTTTCTTTGGATCAACCTGTATACCCTCGCTGGACACCACGTGTCCCAAGAAAGCCACTGAATTGAGCCAAAACTCACACTTAGAGAATTTTGCATAAAGCTTCTCCTCCCTCAATCTCTGTAATACAACTCGCAAATGTTCTGCGTGCTCTTCCTGATTACGCGAGTACACTAGAATATCATCAATGAATACCACCACGAACGAATCCAGATAAGGCCGAAATACGTTGTTCATTAACTGCATGCACGCTGCTGGGGCATTGGTTAGCCCGAAAGACATAACAAGAAACTCATAGTGGCCATATCTAGTCCGAAAAGCAGTCTTAAGAATATCTGCATCCCTGATCTTTAACTGGTGATATCCTGAACGGTGATTAATCTTAGAGAACACTCGTGCTCTCTGAAGCTGGTCAAATAAATCATCGATGCGAGGCAAAGGATATTTGTTCTTGATTGTTACCTTGTTCAATTGCCTATAGTCGATGCACATTCTCATCGTGCCATCTTTCTTTTTCAAAAATAGAACCGGTGCACCCCAAGGTGACACACTAGGGCGAATGAACCCCTTGTCTAGGAGTTCCTGAAGTTGCTCCTTCAACTCCTTCAACTCTGCTGGTGCCATACGATACGGTGGAATAGAGATGGGCTGAGTGCCCGGCACCAGATCAATGCCAAAATCAATATCCCTGTCCGGTGGCATGCCCGGCAGGTCTGCAGGAAATACATCAGGAAAATCCCGCACAAATGGAATAGAATCGATGCTTGGAGTCTCAGCTCCAACATCCCTCACAAACGCTAGGTATGCAAGGCAACCCTTCCCAACCATATGCTGGGCTTTTAAGTATGATATCACCCTACTAGGAATATAATCAGTCACGCCACGCCACTCGATCCGCGGCACACCCGGCATAGCCAAAGTAACTGTCTTAGTATGACAGTCTAAGATACCACGACATGGAGATAGCCAATCCATGCCCAAAATGACATCAAAATCTACCATGCTTAGTAGCAATAGGTCCACTCGGGTCTCCAG
>MCJB01052592.1:757-21779 GCA_002018475.1 Nicotiana obtusifolia | reverse complement strand
CTTCTTCTGGTTTTCCGTGAAAAGCTTTGTCAACACATTGACATTTGTAGCAAGTTCTGCAATTACTTGGTCTCGTTCTTGATTTTCCTTGATCAAGTTATTCATAGAAGGAGACCCAATTGTAATACCACCTATTGTATCCTCAGAATGCCAAGCTTGATTGTGTTTTGCCATTTTATCCAAGATCTGAGTTACTCTAGCGAAGGTTTTATCCATGAAAGATCCAGCAGCAACATTCTTCGCTATTGATTGGTTCATAGGGTCCAAACCCATGTAGAATTTTTCCAGCAAGATGGAATCGGGAAAGCCATGGTTTGGAGACCTCACCAAATACAACTTGAAGCGATCCCGCGCTTCATGTAATTGTTCACCAGGTAGTTGCTTAAAGAAGAATATCTTGTCTCTGAGCTCAGACTTCTTGCTTTGTGGAAACCACTTTGACAAGAATGCCCGGACAAGTTCAGGCCATGAACGTATGGAATTCGGACGAAGATTTTGAAGCCATTTCCTTGTATCTCTAGCTAATGAATATTTAAAGCATCTTAGGCTTAAGGCATCGTCAGAGACATGGTTTTGCTTGTGCATCGCACAAACACCCAAGAAATTCCTGAGGTGCTGCGTTGGATCGTCATCAGTGGAGTTTCTGAAGAATCCCTCCACTTTCAGCATCAGAATTAGTCCATGTTCCACCTTGAACGTGGCAGGACCTATAGCCGGAGGTACTATAGCGTTTGTATCCTCTATTTATTCTTCAATATCTGCAAAAGGATTTTCTTCCTGCTCCACCTCCACATCATCTTCATGGTCCGACATATCTTCCTGTCTACAACAACCAAAACAAATAGCGTGTAATCAAGTGGAATTAGACGTATAGTAATGTATACACTAATTAGAAATTTCAAGACCGTATTCCTCGACAACGACGCCAAAATTTGATTCGCTCAAATTACACCTTAATAATAGTGTAAGCGGTCGATGTCAAATATAATAACCCAACAAGGTTGGGGTCGAATCCCACAGGGAATAGGTGTAAAACTATTGTCTAATTAATGTAATACTTGACTAAGTCATAATTCTATCAAGTACGTCAAATAGAATAAAGACGTGTTGAATGTATAAGTAAACGAAAACTGAAAACTAATTTTTATAGTATGAATGTGAAAAATATGAATTTAAGAAACCAAGGTTGTGTCCCCCTTAATGTAGTAGAATGTTCTTGATATTAATATTGAATACCTTTCTTGATATGCAATTGATGTTTAATTTACTATCAAATATTTCCCAATAATTGTATAGTGTATCCTCTCTACGATTCTCCCGAATACAAAAGAGTCATGCTTAAGAACAACCAATTAAACGCCAAATTAAAACCTACTTATTCCTAAGCGGTTTTATTAAACAAGGTTTAAAGACTTGAGTCTTTGTTATTTATTTCTACCAAATTCTATCTCACTTTTCCAAGATAAAATAGAGTTAATTGGCGTTCGTTAATGTTTGCAACCACTAACGATTAATTGAAGAACAAGAAATAAATAAATATCAAGCTTCCTTCGAAATCAGATTCAGTATCAAGATCTCAACAACATTCTACCCATCTAGGGTTCACAACCTCAGCGTTTGAGTTTAGCTACACATGCTGATAATTAAAGAACAATGAAGAGTAATTGATATCATCTTACAAAAATAGAAGGTATTTGATCCCCAAAAGCTTCTAAGAATTCAAAATAATCAATTGCCGTACTTTGTACTCTAAACTCTGCCAAGACTCCTTTCACAAAACCCTATAAAACCTATTTATAGAGGCCTAAAACCCGAGGCAAATTTCGGTCTGATTTGCCCCTGTGGTAAAAATGCGGACAGCATTTCTGTCGCAGAACAGAAATGTGGACCGCAAATCATCATCGCCCGTCGCAAACTCCACCAGAAAATTTTGTTCTCATCGCGTTTTGATTCGCGGTTCGCATGTTGATTATGCGATCGCGATATGCGATCGCATTCTCCACTCTGATTTTCACCCAGAAATCTGTTTGTGTTTGCGATTTCACCTTGTCATTTCGCGGTTCGCATTCCTGTTTTGCAGTCACATTTGCGATCGCATTCTCGTCATGAAGATTGGCCTAGAATTCTGTCTTTGTCTTGTGGAATATGCGATTCACATTTTCTGTTTGCGATCGCATACTCGCATATCCGATGGTCTTACTTCTTTTCTTGTCTTCAGCTGGCTTTTTGAACTCTTTTCCGTACTTCTGGGTGCTTACACTCGATATACTGCAAATATACTAAAATTACATAAGTATCATGATAATTTGCAAGTAAAACAAGTCAAACTTTAAGCAAGTAATATCAAAATGTGCCGAAATTACCCGGCACATCAGATAGCCCGTGAGATTCATCAGCTAGCTAGTCTTGAGTTCGATTACGGGACTTAGGTGATACCAGAGTTATTATTCAGGAAACGACAACATCCTCTTTAGTAACTGAAGTGAAGGAATGCCAGTACGAGGATTTTGTCTTAGCTCATTACAGAGATATAATCCCTTAGAAGGAGAAGACACCATTTGAGATTACAGGAGATGGGGTCCTCAGATATCGAGGATGATTATGTATCCCTAATGTTGCAGGGTTTCTCTGGCAGCTTATGAGAGAGACTCGCTATTTTCATTATTATGTTCATCCAGGAGCAACGAAGATGTATCATGATATCAGGAAAATATATTGGTAGGACAAAATGATGAAGTATATAGCAGAGTTTGTTGCTCAGTGCCCTAATTGTCAACAGGTTAAGATTGAGCATCAAAAACCCAGTGGATTATTGCAGGCTATAGAGATTCCGACTTGGAAATGCGAAGTAATTAATTTGGATTTCGTCATAGTTCTACCCCATACCCAGCGTAAGTTCGATTCTATATAGGTGATTGTTGATAGGCTTAAAAAATCAGCATATTTTTTGTCTGTAAGGACTACATATTCATTAGAGGATTATGCAAGGCTTTACATTAAGGAGATAGTACGACTTTACGGTGTCCCTATATCTATTATCTCAGATAGAGATGCTCTGTTTATAGTTAATTTCTGGAGGTCCTTCCAAAAAGGATTGGGGACTTAGGTAAGTCTTAGTACATTATTTCATCCCCAGACAGAAAGTCAGGCTGAGCTTACTTAAGACACTTGAGAATAAGGTACGGGCCTGTGTGATAGACTTCTGGGGTAGCTGGGATAATCATATGCCGCTTATTGAGTTTGCGTATAATAATAGCTATCATTCCAACATTCAGATGGCCCCATTCGAAGCTCTTTACGTACGGAAGTGTAGGTCTCCTATCAGATGGTTTGATTTTAGGGAAACTAAGTTAGTAGGAGTTGGTGCAGCAAGCAATCGAGAAGGTTAAGCTTACACAGGAAAGGCTATTAGCAGCTCAAAGTTATCAAATGTCTTATGTGGACAATCGACGACGAGACTTGGAACTTCAGCTTGACGACTGGGTATTTCTAAGGGTATCACTGATGAAAGGCGTTATGAGATTCGGTAAGAAAGGAAAACTTAGCCCTCGGTGCATTGGACCTTATAAGATCATACATAGAGTAGGCCAAGTAGCGTATGAGTTAGACTTGCCTTCTAACTTGGAGTCCGTAAATCAAGACTTTCCCGTGTCTATGCTCCGTAAGTGTATCGGAGATCCTTCTAGAATCGTGCCAGTTGATGATGTTTAGGTCATAGAGCAGTTATCATATGAGGAAGCTCCCATTGCAATACTAGATAGACAGGTTCGGAGATTGAGAACTAAGGATGTAACTTCTGTTAAAGTACTTTGGAGAAACAATAATGTGGAAACGATGACTTAGGAAACTGAAGAAGACATAAAGTCAAATTATCCTTACTTATTTTCGCTTCCCGAGGACAATCAGACTGAGACATCACAACCTTTTGGTGCGTGTATGGACTTTGTGTTAGATAGCGTCATTGGTCGAGTGAGGCCATTGTCATGATTGATGATTGTGGCATTGTGCGGCATTGTATTATTGGGTTTGCTATGTGAAAGGTTAATAGTAGTACTGCTATAGAGGAGACTTTGTAGAAATTTATATGGATCTCAAGGGGTTTAACATCCTAGGACAAAGGAAGGAAAGATGAGTGACCTAGGATATTAAGAAGTTAGAAATTTGATGGCTCTAATGCCCTCGGGAGGAAACCACGGATAGTATGTGTTATTTTGGGGAAGTTAGTATAGTGGAATAGAATGTTAAGAATCCGGTTAATAAGTTTACAACCAGAAGGAGCCAGTGCCTACAAGGTTGATAAATAGACTTGTAGATGACGAATGGAATAGGAAGTAGTTTTAAGAAGGGAGGGTGTCCTAACCCCATGAGAGCCCGATGGCTGTTCCATTGGAGTATATCCGGGATGGTATATTCATTTAAATTTTTTTGAGCATTTCATGCAGGTCTTGCAAGATTAAACATTCGAGGATGAATGTTTCTAAGGAGGAGAGGATGTTACATCCCGCGTTTTCGTACGTTAAAGTTTCGTCGTAAGCTCGAGAATGAGATTAGTTTTTCAGATATAAGTATTTATGTTATTTATAACAGGTGATAAGTAAGTCTTGTGATGGTTAGAGGGTAAACAAATCGATGAAAATGAGTTTCGTTGAAGTTTGACAATTTGGGTTAAAATAGGGTCCAAGCTATAATACCCCGTATTTATGGACTAGTGGCATACAATATACCACATGACCATGACAGTAAGGTATATAATGTATGATAAAAGTGATTAATATTTTAGGTAAATTGAGATAAAACCTAATTATGTGGGTAATGGGTTAATTATTGGTTTTTTGTGGGAGATTAACAAACTAATTAGAAATTTGTGGATGGGTAATTAATGGAAACATCATCCCCACGTAACAGCAAGTGGGATTATTGCTCAAACCTAATACTGACTCTTTGGCATATGTAGCTAGGTGGCATATTTAGGGAACTCTATGGTAAAGTAATCCACATAAAGTAGGGCCCACACTCACTATGATAAAGACACCTCCCTACCGCATTAAAGTGAGATGTATATATTTTCAAAGTAACGGATGGAAATCCACAAAAAGAATATATAATGATATATCAGCGTGACTTGCAATTCAAAGGGAGCACAGTACTACCTTTCTCAAGGACATTATACGGACTTTTCCATACTTCGATCCGTCATTACGTGTTTTGTCGTGATTGACGTTGTTAGAGAGATTGTCAAGAGAATCAACTCAGCATGTTAAGGCTATCCCTTCTTTCCCTTTGGTATGATCAATATTATACAAACGAAACGAGCAAAAGCACAACTTTCATTAATGACTCTATTCATAGAAGTACTAGGGGTCTTAGAAAATACGTAGTTGATAAAGTTTATCCGAAGGCATGTTGATCTTATGACATTCCGAGAATTTATTGACTTACTTCATTATACATTGCATTCATTTATACATGTACATTGACCCATGACCAGATGGCGTTACGTGTATATTAAATGTATATGGGGTATGGAAAAAGGTTATGGCGTTATATACGCACCACTACCTGATCAGCTGGTATAAATTATAAATGTTTAATGGTTCATAAAGCTATTCAGACTTGCAGGTTGAGTTCTTTACTCCATGTTTCTCTCATGTCTTTTATATACTGCTTCCATGCCTTACATACTCGGTACTTTATTTGTACTGACGTCCCTTTTGCATGGGGACACTACGTTACATTCCCGCAGGTGCTGGTAGAGAGGATGGCGGCCCCCTTTCTTAGGATCCTTGCTCTGCAAGAGTTGGTGTGCTCCATTTGATTCGGAGCCACTTTTGGTTTGTGGTACGATATTTTTGTACACATTCATGGGTATGATGGGGCCTAGTTGCGTTCTTTATATATTTGTACATTTTGTTAGAGGTTTGTAGATAGTCATGGATAGTTGGATAGTATGTGGCCTTTTTGGCTTCTAGTTTTGGGTATATAGTTGTCCATAGCAGCCTTGTCGGCTCGCCCTACCGTATTTCGTATGTATATGTTTATATGTCTTTTTGGCATGTTTTCCTCACCTATGTTATTCACGTGATTTAGCAGTTTATTAACAGATGTTCTACATGACCTACCCTTCCCCCATTGATTGCTTATTTTATGCTCAATTGTTGTTATGTAACTTGTCGGGGTGGTCTGTTTGGTTTCGGGAGATGTTTCGGAATGAGATAGGACACTTAGTCCCAAAGTTAGAGGCCTAAGTTGAAAGAGTTGACAGAATGTTGAATTATGTGTAAACAGATCCAAAAATAGAGTTTTGAAGATTTTGATAGCTCCGTATGGTGATTTCGGACTTACGAGTGTGTCCGGATATTAATATGGAGGTCCGTAGATGATTTTGGCTTAAATTGGCAAAAGATGGAAAAAATAGAAGTTTGGAGAGTTGAGAAGTTTGACTGAGAGTTTACTTTATGGGTACAGGGCTTAGATTTTGGTTCCGTAAGTTAGAATAGGTCTGTTGTATCATTTATGACTTGTGTGCAAAATTTGAGGTCAATCGGAGTTGATTTGATAGGTTTCGACATCAATTGTGGAAGTTGGAATTCATTAGTTTTCATTAGGCTTGAATTGGGGTGCGATTCGTGTTTTTCAGGTTATTTGATGTGATTTGAGGCCTCGACTAAGTTCTTATCGTGTTTTAGGACTTGTTGGTTTGGTTGAAGTCCCGAGGACTTCGGGTGGATTTCGGAATGAAATTTGGACTTAGGAGGTTGCTGAACCTGGGGGTTTTCTGGTGTTACCGCACCTGTGAGGGATTGGTCGCATGTGCGAGCTCACAGAAGCGAGCCAGGAGTCGCAGGTGCGAGGGATCTTCCGCATCCGCGAGGCCGCAGATGCGACAACGCTCGGCAGATGGGTAGGCTTTGCAGAAGCAGACATTTGGGCGTAGAAGTGCTTTCGCATATGCGGATCTTGGAGCGCAGGTGCGAATTTGGGAAGACTTAAGTGACTTCTGCAGATGCGGAGTTTTTACCGCAAATGCGGTTTTTGGCCGCACAAGCGAAATGCTTGGTCTGTCTATATAATGGAAGTGTTCCGACATTTTATTTATTTTATTAGACTTTAGGAACTTCGATTAAGGCAATCTTCGAAGGAGATTTCACTAGAATTCAAGAGGTAAGTCACTTTTGATCAATTTTATTCATTAATATTGAATACCCATTGAGTTCTCCACCTTGTTCATGTGTTTTTAAGGTTGAATTTTGGGAGTTTTGGATTTGGGATTGTAGAGTAAGATTTGGGGATTTGAGTGGCGATTTGGTGTCAGAATTTGGTGATTTTTGCATTTTGGACTAGTGGTTGAATGGTTATTCTGATTTTGTAACTTTTGTTGGATTCTGTGACCTAGACCCGGGGTTGACGTTTTGAGTTACTTATTGACTTTTGTTAAAGAACTTAGTTTTGTCATATGGAATTGATTCCTATAGCTTGTGTTGATTGTATCGAGTTGTTGTGGCCAGATTCGAGGCGTTTGGAGGCCGATTCGCGAGGAAAGGGCGTATTAGAGTAGAGATTTGCACTGTTTGAGCTAAGTAACACTTCTAAACTTAGTTCTGAGGGTATAAATCCCTGAATTACGTGTTATATGGTTGGTGCTGAGGTGACACATGTGCTAGGTGAAGGGCATATGGGCGTGCACTATAGAAATTGTTATCCGGTCGATTCCGTGGTACTGTAAAGTCATCAAGCCTTGTTGTTATTCATGTGATCTCTATGCGTTTGAGTAATTGAGCTACAATCCATGTTAGAAATATATTTAGGTTGTATGCTTATCCTATTGAGACTCGCTGGGGTCATTTCTACTATTGAATTATTTGCTTAGATGGCAATTTTGTACACAGTCACATCCATCATTTGCATATCATATGTCAGTCTCTATTACTATTTATTGTTGTGTTATATATCACTGTTTGGGCTGATTGGCACGAGTTTTGTGAGCCCGAGAGACTGGAGAGAAAAGACTGAGTTTGGGCCTGAGAGCCCTGTTGTGGGTGAGATTTGTTGATCGGGATGCACGCCGCGTTATGGCTTTATATTTATTTTAATTATTGTATGGATCGGGCTGCATGCTGTAGCAGGTCTTTTAGGCTTTATTATTATGGGTTCGGGCTGCACGCCGTAGCAAGCCAGATTGGCATGTTATTAGCGCTTGGGCAGGATTCGTCCCTTCGGAGTCTTACACGCCAGCAGTGAGCGCAGGTACCGTACATTGCTAAGTGACTGAGTGTGATGAGCGAGAATTGAGGTAGTCAGATTGAGTACTCTGAGAGTGTGAGTACGTGAGGTTTTCATTGTATTGCATCACATATAGTATGCACATTGACATGTAGATATAGAGATGTAACATTACTCATAACAATCATACTTGGCATATTTTATCTGTATTGAGCCTAACTGTTAAACCTGAAAGTATGACTACATTTATGTACTATGTACCAACAAACTGTGAGTTTCCCTAAGATATTATTGCCATATTTCCTGACCTATCAGTATTGGTTAAAAATCTGTACTTGGACTGTATTGGTTGAGCTCGTCACTGCTCTCAGCCCAAGGTTAGTCTTGTTGCTTATTGCGTACATTGGCCGGTTGTACTCATACTACACTCTTCGCTTCGTGTACAGATCCAGGTACTTCCGAGAACAGAGGTTGCTAGTGTTGGAGCTTATTTAGTGCGGAGACTATCGATGTAGCTGTCTTGGCGTCCGCAGACCTTGACTCGCCTCCTTTTTTCATTTAGCTTTATTTATACTGTTCTTCCTTCCTAGACAGTGTATGAATAGCAAGATCATGTTATTGTATATATGCTCATTTACTAAGTAACACTCGAATTTTGGCAATCCTCTATTGAGTTGCGGTGTTTTCTTCCAGTTATTATGAGATTTTTTTTACTTAAGTCTATTTCAAAATGTTTTTAAATTAAAGATACATGTATTCGTGAGATGACGACTTGCCTAGTATCGCGATAGGTATCATCACGACATTGGTGATTTGGGTCATGACATATTAGATCATCATGGACGGGTAAAGAACCAAAAGTACCTAAAATCAGAGATTATAACTCTAATTTAAGTATGTCATAATTGCCGGCTGTATTATAAGAAATAAGAGATAAGATTAGGTGGCCCATTGAAATGAGGTCAGATCCTAGCAAAAATATCTAAGAGTTATGGTCTGAATTCCACATTGACTATAGACAATGTGGATTACATAGTTTTACAAATGAAAGTAGCCCACCTCTTGAAGGAAGAATATCTCGCAAAATTATTTAGTGAAAAAGGCAAATAGTCATACATAAAAAAACTTATACAAAGATGGACCTTTGAGAGCCATGTCTCCAAAGTGGACATGCAACTTAGTATCTGGAAATGAAGAGATTAATGGGGGTAACATTCATTGTACAGAAAATGCTATAGTATCGATTTGACATAAAAAATGAACCCCGGAAAGGCTGATAGGAGAAACTATCATCGTTAATGATGAGGATACATATGGCTTGAAACTGTCACATAATGAGGTACTGGTAATAACATTACTTAATTTAGAAATTGATGTAAAACAAGTTTTGATTGAATCTTGGTAGTTCTGTAAATCTTATCCAACTACTAGTCATCGAGGAAATGCAGCTGTGAGACCATAACAATATGAAATCACAATCACTTTTTTGGTTTGACAATTGAAGCTTAACATCTCGAGGTGAGATTACTTTGACAACATTTGCAAAGGTAGTAGTCAAAGATACTCTATTTCAGATGGGGACAGTAGATATGGCCTAAAATATCATTGTCAGAACACCATAGATCTATGATATTAATACAATACCATCAACACTACATCAAGTCGTCAAATTTTCATCTAAATGAAGAATTAGGCAGATCAAAGGCGATCAAAGAGCTTCTCAAATTTCAGTTGCTATTGCCAAAGACTTGGCCAAAGAAGGAGATGCTGAATATCAGTTATAGCATTGTGGTTCTCAGGATGTCAAGACTTCTTCAAAAAAGATAATTTATAAACTCTATAAATTAGCAGCACAATAGGCCAACAAGAGTGGACTACAAAAACAGTCCACTAGAAGTGAAATAAATCGAACTCACGGCTTCCGATCACCGTCCCGTGAGTTCTAACTATTAGGAAATGAATTTATCAACCTTTCTTGATATTTAAAAGCATAACTAAAGAATTTAGACGTTTTCATAACTATGAAGTACCTTCCAAAACTCAAACTACAAAGAAAATAGAGGCAATATAGCGACACTTACGTCGCAGGGATCATTCTAATGTTATCGCTTTTTGATTTCGTACCCGGAATGTTAATCTTCTTTGAAACGCTAGAAGAGAGATTAAGGATATGTTTATGGGTGTTCTATGGTCGTGTTCTGTTCAAGAATGAAGAGAGACGATTGAAAACCTATATATACCAACTTTTGAAAAGTCAAAGAGGTGCTAGCTTGGCACCCTATAATTGGCCCTTCTTCCGACGCCTATATCTTTTTATCTGGATGTCGTATGAACGAATGGTTAAGAACATGAAAACTAAATTCCAAGACCTTCAATATGGTATATAATATATCCCACGAATACCTTGTATAAAATACGAAATGTATTTCTCAAAAAGCTTAGTTACAAGGCAAATCCTTAGTCAGTTTTTCCGCAACTTGAATCCGATTTTTTCCAAACTTTATATTTTATATCAAAACATCATATAAAGTCATATTACGACTTTAAAATCATTTAAATCGTGATCAACAAGTCTCATAGTTTTTATACGTCATCTTGGGGCGCGCATGGTGTAAGAATCTCCCCCCTAGAAACATTCGTCCTTGAATGTTAAAACTCCCAGAGATCTATGGAAATTTTTGGTAGAGTCTCCTCTATAACGGTACTAATACCAACTTGCCACGCAGAAAACCCAACAACACAAAGCCACGCAGGTCCACAATATCAATAACACCAATGGCCTCACACGACCAATGACAGTAACTAACATAAGAATCCAGTATCATATACGTATCTAAAGGCTGTGATGTCTCAGTCCGATCCTCCTCCGAAAGCAGAAACAAGTGAGGATACATGGTGTTCATGTCTTCTTCAGCTTCCTAAGCCATCTTCTCCACATTCTTGTTTCTCCAAAGTACTTTCATCGAAGCTACATCCTTAGTTCTTAATCTTCAAACTTGTCTATCTAGTATAGCAATGGGAGCTTCCTCATATGATAGCTGCTCTGTGACGTGAACATCATCAACTGGAAAAAATGTAGAAGGATCTCCAATACACTTACGAAGCATAGACACATGAATGACTGGATGTATAGACTCCAAGTTGGAAGGCAAGTCTAACTCATATGCTACTTGGCCTACTTTGCATATAACCTTAATATGTTCAATGTACCGAAGGATAAGCTTTCTTTTCTTACCAAATCTCATAACGCCTTTCATCGGTGATACCTTTAGGAATACCCAGGCATCTACCTGAAACTCCAACTCGCGTTGTCGATTATCTGCATAGGACTTCTGACGACTCTGAGCTGCAAATAACCTTTCCCGTATAAGCTTAATCTTCTCAACTGCCTATTGTACCAACTCTATTCCTACTAACTTAGTTTTCCCAACCTCGAACAATCAGATAGGTGACGTACACTTCCATCTGTAAAGAGCTTCATATGGAGCCATCTGAATGCTGGAATGATAGCTATTATTATATGCGAACTCAATTAGCGGAAGATGAGCATCCCAACTACCCCTGAAGTCTATCACACAAGCAAGTAGCATATCTCCAGTGTCAGAATAGTACGCTCAGCTTGATCGTCTGTCTAGGGATGAAATGTTGTACTAAGACTTACCTGAGTCTCCAATCCTTTTTGGAAGGACCTCCAAAAATTAGCTATGAACTGAGCACCATTATATGAGGTAATAGCTATAGGGACACCATGAAGTCGTACTATCTCCTTAAAGTAAATCCTTGGATAATCCTCTGCTATACGTAGTCTTGACAGGCTGAAAATGGGCTTATTTTTAAGTCTATCAACAATAACCCATATAGAATCGAACTTATGCTAGGTACGAGGTAAGCCTATGATGAAATCCGTATTAATTACTTCGCATTTCCAAGTCGGATTCTCTATAGCCTGTAATAATCCACTAGGTTTTTTATTCTCAATCTTAACTTGCTGACAATTAGGGCACTGAGCAACAAACTTTGCTATATTCTTCTTCATTTTTTCCCACTATTATATTTCCTTGATATCATGATACACCTTTGTCACTCCCGGATGAATAGAATAACAAGAATAGTGAGTTTCTCCCATAACCTGCTGGCGTAAGCCTGCCACAATAGGAACACTTAATCGACCTTAATAACTGAGGACTCCATGTCCTGTAATCTCAAATGGCGTCTTCTCCTTTTGAGGGGCTGTATCTTTGTAATGAGCTAGTAGAGGATCCTCATACTGGCGTCTCCTCACTTAAGCTACTAAAGAGGATATAGTTGTTTCCTGAATAGTAACTCTGGTATCACCTGAATCTTGTAATCTAACTCCAAGACTAGCTAGCTGATGAATCTCACAGGCCATCTCACTCTTCTCTGGTTGTAAATATGATAGGCCACCTATAGATCTACGGCAGAGGGCGTCGGCTACTACATCTGCCTTAACTGGATGGTATAAAATATCAACACCTAGTCTTTTAGTTGCTACAACCATCACCTCTGACGTAAATTCAATTCCTTTTGCTTGAAGACATACTGAAGGCTCTTATGATCCGTATAGATATCAACATGAATGCCATACAAATATTGCTTCCACATCTTTAGTGCATGAATCACCACGGCTAACTCTAAATCGTGGGTCGGGTAACTCTTCTCGTGCTTTCTTAGTTTTCTAGAAGCATAAGTTACAACCTTACCATGCTGCATCAATACACAACCCAATCCAACGCCCGAATTGTCAAAATAGATAGCATAACCATCCCTCCCTTCTGGGAATGTCAGAACCGGTGCTGAAGTCAATCTGTCCTTCAATGCATAGAAACTGCGCTAACAAGCATCAATCCACTGAAACTTAGTTGCCTTCTGAGTCAACTTTGTCAATGGTGTTGAAAGAGAAGAAAAGCCCTCTACATATCTCCTGTAATAACCTGCCAAACCCAGGAAGCTACGAACCTCCGTCGGAATCGTGGGTCTAGGCCAAGTCTTCACTGCCTCAATCTTCTAGGCATCAACCCGAATACCCTCACCTGAAATGATATGTCCAAGGAAAGCTACAGAATCCAACCAGAATCCATATTTAGAGAATTTTGCGTACAACTTCTTTTCTTGTAGAACTCTGAGCACATTACACAAATGATCTGCATGCTCAGCCTCTAAATGAGAATAAACCAAAATATCATCTATAAATACAATCACGAACAGATCTAGAAAGAGTCTGAACACACGGTTCATTAAGTCCGTGAATACTGCTGGGGCACTGGTCAAACCGAATGACATAACACGAAACTCAAATTGCCCGTATCTGGTCCTGAATGCTGTCTTCGGAATATCATTCTCTCTAACCCTTATCTGATGGTACCCCGACATCAAGTCTATCTTCAAGAAATACCTGACACCCTGCAATTGATCAAATAAATCATCAATCCTCAGAAGCGGGTACTTATTCTTGATCATCGCCTTATTCAACTGCCTGTAGTCAACAGACATCTGCAAGGAACCATCTTTCTTTCTCACAAATAACGCAGGTGCTCCCCACAGTGATATACTGGGTCTGATAAGCCTTTTCCAAGCAAATCTCTCAGTTGTTCTTTCAACTCTCTGAGCTCTGCAAGGGCTATTCAATAAAGAGGAATAGATATTAGCTAAGTATCAGGTAATATGTCAATGGAAAACTCAATCTCTCGCTCTGGCAGAAGGCTTGGAAGCTCATCGGGAAAAACATCAGGCAACTCATTAACCACTAGGATAAATTGAAGGGTCGGTGACTCTGTTTTCATATCTTGTACCCGAAGTAATGATAAATATAGCCCTTTCTGATCATCTTTCTTACCTTGAGATAAGAAATAAACCTACCTCTTGGTGATGCAATATTACCTTTCCACTCCAGAACTGGCTCCCCTGGAAACTGGAACCGAACCATCTTTGATCTACAATCAACGCTAGCTTAACAAGAAGCCAACCAATCCATACCCATTATAACATCTAACTCTACCATATCTAATTCAATTAGTTCTGCTACTGTAGAACAACTATGAACTACTATTATACAATCTCTATATACCCGTCTAGCTATCACTGGATCCCCAATAGGTGTAGACACCTCAAAAGGTTTAATCAACTGAGGTTTATCCCAAACTTGCTAGCAACTAACGAAGTGACATACGATAAGGTGGAACCTGGATCAACCAATGCATATACATCATACGAGGAGATTGATAATATACATGTAACATCATCAGGTGATGACTCCTGATCATGTCGACCTGCTAACGCATAAATGCAGTTTTGAGGATCGCTCGAGCTAGATGCTCCACTTTTGCCTCTACCACGACCGACTGGTGCCTATGAACCTTGCCCAGGGGGGCATACTAATGATTATGAACCAGCTATAGATCCTGCTGGCTGAACTATACCTGCACCACCTCTCGTCGGACAATCTCTCATAATGTGGCTTGGATAACCACTAGTATAACAAACACCCAACCCCATAAAGCACTGCCCGTCGTGGTACTTACCACATTGAGCACATCGTGGCAAGGGTGGTCTTATCTAACTTGACTCACCGTTATCTTGAGAACTAGAGGCCCTGGAACTATGACTGGGCCTTGAATATGTAGAGCGATCAAATTTACTACCGGCAAACTAAGGGGGAGCACTAGCCGATGGTTGGGCTGATACCTCGGGTATTGCTGTCTCTAATCACCTCGAAACTCACCAGAAGGACCTAAAGAACTTGCTCTCTTACTCATGCCCCAATCATGCTCACTATCGGCCCACTACTTATGCTTACGCTCCTCTACACCCTACGCATATGCCTAAATACGAGAAATATCATTGCCTGACTACAGTGAGACCGACATACAGTCATTAAGCAGGTGCTGCTCCAACCCTATCACGAACCGGTGAACCCGATCCTCCATCTTAGCTACAATAGTGGGAGCATACCTAGCCAAAGAATCAAACTGAAGGCTGTACTCCTAAACACTCATATAACCGTGCCGAAGGGTCAAGAACATATCAACTCTGTCGCGTCTAGCTCTAGTTGCAAATAATGAAGAAGAAAACCCTCTGTAAACTCATGCCATACTGCTGGAAGGACATCCTCACCTCTGGAGAACTCCTAAGACTCGTACCAATTAACTGCAACATCCTGAAGTCCATAGGAATCTAGCTCAACTGACTCAATCGGAGTGGCCTTCTTTACCCTTAAAGTCCTCTACATCTTATCGATAAATACTTGAGGGTCCTCGTTTGGATCTGCTCCAGTGAATACCGAAGGGTCTAAATTAATGAAATCACGAACCGTCGCAATGATGGCCCTATTTCCATGGCCAATACCTACCTACTGGCGCCGAGCCTGTGCAGCCACTAATCGAGTCAATAGTTGAATAGCATCTCTCATCTCCTGACCCGGTGCTTCTAGATGAGGAGTTGGGGGTACTGGAGTGGGCGCTTAAGCTGGTACCCCTCGGATCTCTTCTAGAGAGGGAATGATATGTTAAGTATGAGATGGAGTGTCACTAAGCGACTCTCCCCGAGCCCTGGTAACTCGTAGCGCTCGACTTTTAGTCTCATCAACAACGGACTTGCCCTTTTGGGCAACTGTAGCCTTCTTGGGCGTCGCTGAAAACATAACATATCGTTAGGAAAATAAATCCTTATATCACATGATCTAAGATAAGAAGGGAGGATAACATCCTATATGTCCTGCAGCCTCCTGTTTAGAAGTGTGTTACACAACACACTCATAAACAATACTATACTAGATACGGTCTATAGACAACCCTAGGATGGAACTGCTTTGATACCACTTTTCTCACGACCCAAATCTATGGGCTGTGACGAGTGCCCGAGTTATACATGTCTAACACCCCTAAGCATGCGTCTAAGACATAAACATGAAATAAGTGTAGGTGATGCATAAAGTCTTGCAGCAAACTACCGTTTCATGTGAACAGCATACGCGGGAAAACATGCCCAAAATACACACACACACACACACACACACACACATATATATATATATATATATATACGGAATACGGTAGGGCGAGACAACAAGGCCACATACTATCCAACTATACATGACTGTCTATAGACCTGTAATAGAGTGTACACCTATATAAAGGAAGGGACTGGGCCCGTCATACCCATATATGTATACAAAAATACCGTACCAAAACACAAAAGCAGCTCCGGATCAAATGAGCACGCCAACTCTCGTTGGGCATGGATCCTAAGAAGGGGGGATCATTAGCCTGTCTACCTGCACCTACGAGCATGAAACGCAAGGCCCGAGGAAATAGGGGCGTCAGTACGAATAATGTACCAAGTATGTAAGCCATAAAAATTAGTAGATAAAAGACATGAAAGAAACATGGAGTAAAGGACTCAACTTGTAAGTTTGAATAGCTCTGTGAATAATGAAACATTTATAATGTCATGCATGTGCGTATATATGTCATATCATGCATAGGTATATGCGTACATAACATCATCAAGCCCCTGAGGGAAATCCATCATATCATCTCGGCTCAGTGGGAAAAATCATCTACGTATCCCAGCCGATCAGGTGGTGGTGCGTATATAACGCCATGACCTTTCCCCATACCCCATATCATATACTATACGCACACATAACGCCATCTGGTCATAGGTCAATGTACATGTATAAATGAATGCAATGCATAATGAAGTAAGTCAATAAGATCTCTCAGAATATCATGAGACCCATGAACAGATGATATGATAGTAGGACATGTGGGGAATCAAGAACATAGGCAACCCTAGGACTTCTAAGAATAGAATCATTTGTAAAGGTTGTGTGCTTGCTCGTGTCGTTGTATCATATGGATTATGCCAAAAGGAAAGAAGAGATAGCCTTAACATACATCAAGTCGTCAGTTCAACTCAACAACAAGCCTACGATAACTAGCGCGCCAAACCTATAACAAAGAGATACATGTACAACCTAGATGGCGCCAGAATATTATGCATCTCAAACGATAACTCGATTCTAAAATAAAACGGGCAATATTTCCCCTGAATTTACTGCTACTTCAAGCCTACCATAGGCGAGATACAAACACAATACATTCAACAACTCAACCACAAACCAACTACAATTCGGGACCCTCAATACCCGGAATGTTAGTCTTCTTTCAAATGCTAGAAGAGAGCTCAAGGATATGTTTATGGGTGTTCTCTGGTCGTATTTTATTGAAAATGAAGAGAAATACGATTAAAAACATATATGTATCAACTTTTGAAAAGTCAAAGAGGTGCTTGCTCGGCACCCTACCATTGACGCTTCTTTCGACGCTTATATAGTTTTATCCACATGTCGTATCAACGAATGGTTAAGAACATTGGAATCTACATTCATTCCTTCAATTTTGTATATAATATGTCCCAAGTAGACCTCATATAACGCACGCAATTTATTGGTCAAAAATCTTCGTTACAAGGCAAATCCTTTGTCAGTTTTTTCGCAACTTAAATTCGATTTTTCCCAATCTTTATATTTTATATCCAAACATCATATATAGTAATATTATGAATTTAAACTCACTTAAATCATAATTAACAGGTCTCATATTTATTATACCTCACCTTGGGACGCATAGGGTGTAACAAATGTGGCCAACTCAACTGCGAAAGAGGTGGAAACTGTTATCTCTTCATCAACTTTCCGGAGAAGAAAGTTTACATTGGTTCAAGACTTGACCCTGAATTAGAAGTAAGATCGATTAAATTTTTACAGGATAATGCATATGTTTTTACTTGGTATCATACTGACATAATAGGTATTCCACCGTAAGTAATGACACATACACTTAACATAGACCTGTTGCGTTCAACAAAAGAATGGAAACAAGGGTCATTCCAAAATCAAATCACAAAGGATGATGTCAATAAACTTCTAAAGATAGGATAGTCCAAGAGATAAAATATCCGGATGACTTGGAAAACATTATGGTAGTTCTAAAGAAAAATGGTAAATGGAGGGTTCTTAGATGTATATTCCGGGCACAATAAAATTAAGATACACCCAGAAGATCAAGTACTTTTAATTACATACAGGGTTACTTATTGCTATAACATAATTCCATTCATGCTGAAAAATGCTAGAGTTACGTATTAATGCCTTGCGACTTGGATGCTCAACCTGGGAAAATATATGAAGGTTTACATTGATGATATGTTCGTGAAATAAATTCAATCTATGGATCATCTTGATCATTTATGGAAAATGTTCACACCACATCGGAAATACAACATAAAGTCGAACCTCCAAAAGTGTGAATTCAGGGTCAGATCTAGTAAGTTCTTGGGTTTTCTTGTTTCTAATAAGGAAATCAAAGTTAATCTAGCTCAAATAAAAGCCATCAAAGAAATCCCATGTATATTAACAAGTATTAACAGGAATGATAAAAACTTTGGGAAGATTCATATCAAGATTTCCTAATAGGAGCTACAAATTCTTCTCAATGTTGAAGAAACGAAATGGCTTCGAGTGGACACTAGAATTCCATCAAGCTCTAAAGGCCAATCAGCCATTGCTTTGAAATCCTCCTAAAGGAAATTGATTATTTATCTGCTTGCCTGTCTCTATAATCTCAGTAAGTACAATTTTAGTTCGAGAAGATAAATCTACAAAATCTCTTTTCTATTATGCTAGTAACACACTTTTAGATATAGAAACAAAGTGTCACAACCCAAAATCCTACCTTAGGGACGCATAGAGTGTAACAAATGTGGCCAACTCAACTGCGAAAGAGGTGGAAACTGTTATCTCTTCATCAACTTCGATTAAATTTTTACAGGATAATGCATATGTTTTTACTTGGTATCATACTGACATAATAGGTATTCCACCGTAAGTAATGACACATACACTTAACATAGACCTGTTGCGTTCAACAAAAGAATGGAAACAAGGGTCATTCCAAAATCAAATCACAAAGGATGATGTCAATAAACTTCTAAAGATAGGATAGTCCAAGAGATAAAATATCCGGATGACTTGGAAAACATTATGGTAGTTCTAAAGAAAAATGGTAAATGGAGGGTTCTTAGATGTATATTCCGGGCACAATAAAATTAAGATACACCCAGAAGATCAAGTACTTTTAATTACATACAGGGTTACTTATTGCTATAACATAATTCCATTCATGCTGAAAAATGCTAGAGTTACGTATTAATGCCTTGCGACTTGGATGCTCAACCTGGGAAAATATATGAAGGTTTACATTGATGATATGTTCGTGAAATAAATTCAATCTATGGATCATCTTGATCATTTATGGAAAATGTTCACACCACATCGGAAATACAACATAAAGTCGAACCTCCAAAAGTGTGAATTCAGGGTCAGATCTAGTAAGTTCTTGGGTTTTCTTGTTTCTAATAAGGAAATCAAAGTTAATCTAGCTCAAATAAAAGCCATCAAAGAAATCCCATGTATATTAACAAGTATTAACAGGAATGATAAAAACTTTGGGAAGATTCATATCAAGATTTCCTAATAGGAGCTACAAATTCTTCTCAATGTTGAAGAAACGAAATGGCTTCGAGTGGACACTAGAATTCCATCAAGCTCTAAAGGCCAATCAGCCATTGCTTTCAAATCATCCTAAAGGAGATTGATTATTGATCTGCTTGCCTGTCTCTATAATCTCAGTAAGTACAATTTTAGTTCGAGAAGATAAATCTACAAAATCTCTTTTCTATTATGCTAGTAACACACTTTTAGATATAGAAACAAAGTGTCACAACCCAAAATCCTACCTTAGGGACGCATAGAGTGTAACAAATGTGGCCAACTCAACTGCGAAAGAGGTGGAAACTGTTATCTCTTCATCAACTTCGATTAAATTTTTACAGGCTAATGCATATTTTTTTGCTTGGTATCATGCTGACATAACAGGTATTCCACCGGAAGTAATGACACATACACTTAACATAGACCTGTTGCGTTCAACAAAAGAATGGAAACAAGGGCCATTGCAAAATCAAACCATAAAGGATGGAGTCAATAAACTTCTAAAGATAGGATAGTCCAAGAGATAAAATATCCGGATGACCTGGAAAACATTGTGGTAGTTCTAAAGAAAAATGGTAAATGGAGGGTTCTACTACAGACATGAATTTTTAAGTTTTTTAGATGTATATTCCGGGCACAATAAATTTAAGATACACCCAGAAGATCAAGAACTTTTAATTACATACAGGGGGACTTATTGCTATAACATAAATCCATTCATGCTGAAAAATGCTAGAGTTACGTATTAATGCCTTGCGACATGGATGCTCAACCTGGGAAAAATATACGAAGGTTTACATTGATGATATGTTCGTGAAATAAATTCAATCTATGGATCATCTTGATCATTTATGAAAAGTGTTCACACCACATCGGAAATACAACATAAAGTCGAACCTCCAAAAGTGTGAATTCAGGGTCAGATCTAGTAAGTTCTTGGGTTTTCTTGTTTCTAATAAGGAAATCAAAGTTAATCTAGCTCAAATAAAAGCCATCAAAGAAATCCCATGTATATTAACAAGTATTAACAGGAATGATAAAAACTTTGGGAAGATTCATATCAAGATTTCCTAATAGGAGCTACAAATTCTTCTCAATGTTGAAGAAACGAAATGGCTTCGAGTGGACACTAGAATTCCATCAAGCTCTAAAGGCCAATCAGCCATTGCTTTCAAATCCTCCTAAAGGAAATTGATTATTTATCTGCTTGCCTGTCTCTATAATCTCAGT
>MCJB01052591.1:3402-26300 GCA_002018475.1 Nicotiana obtusifolia | reverse complement strand
AGGGGGCAATGACTTGGTACCACAACTTGCCCTCGAATTCCATCAATTCTTTTTCCATGCTTGCGGACACCTTCGTGAAAGCTCATGCGGGTGCCATCAAAGTCGAGACACGGAAATCGGACTTATTTAAAGTTAGACAGAGAGATAACAGATGCTCAGGGAATTTGTATCTTGCTTTCAGATGGGACGAATGGACCTACCACCGATCGCTGATGATTGGACCGTACAGGCCTTCACCCAAGGACTCAACGCTCAAAGTTCAATGGCTTCACAATAGCTTAAGCAAATCTTGATTGAATATCCGGCTGCCACTTGGGCAGATATACATAATCGATATCAATCGAAGATTAGGGTCGAGGACGATCAACTTGGAGCCCCCTCGGGATCCACTTACCCCATTAGAACTCATGATAGGGTTCAAAGAGATATTTATCGAGAGCCAAGATCGAACAGAGACAGGCATCGACCATGTCCTGGAGACCGAAAAGCCATTCCAGTAAGGCAGGGTTCCCCGAGACGAGAAAGAAGGAACGATTTTAATCGGAGTAACTGAGGACCATTGGCGAGAAACAACTTTGAGAGAGCCGCTGGCAATCGAGAAGCACCATGATTGTCCGAATATAACTTCAACGTCGACTCAGCGACTCTCGTATCGGCCATCGATCGCATTGAGGATACCAAGTGGCCTCGACCGTTGCAATCGGATCCGGCTAAGAGGGACCCCAGTTTGATATGTAAATACCATGGTACACATGGACACAAGACAGAAGACTGTCGACAGTTGAGGGAAGAGGTGGCACGGTTGCTCGAAAATGGGCACCTTCAAGAGTTTTTGAGCAATCGAGCCAAAAACCATTACGGGAACAGGAATGGACCAGTAAACCAGGAGGAACCTCAGCACATGATCAATATGATAATCGGTGGGGTAGATACACCCCAAGGACAAAAATATCTATCACCGAGAAAAGTGCACTCGGGATTACGCGATGGAGGGAGCTTTGCACTTCAGCAAGGAGGATGCGGAAGGAATCAGACAACCCCATAACGACGCCTTATTAATATCGGTGCTTATACAAAAAACTAAGGTGAAGCGTGTGTTGGTCGATCCCGGTAGTTCGGCCAACATAATCCGGTCATGGGTTATCGAACAGCTCGGGTTGACAGATCGAATCATCCCTGAGGTTCAGATCCTCAATGGTTTCAACATGGCTTGCTAGACAACCAAAGGTGAAATAACTTTACCAGTGAACACTGCCGGTACCGTTCGGGAAATGAAATTCTGTGTAATCGAAGGAGATACGAGATACAACGCCTTGCTCGGGAGACTGTAGATTCATGATATCAGAGCGGTACCATCGACACTGCACCAAGTGTTGAAATTCCCATCTGCTGATGGGATCATAACTGTTTATGGAGAACAACATGCAGCGAAAGAAATGTTTGCAGTACAAGAAGCAGTGCTGAAACCAATGGCTCCTTCCCAAAGAACTAAATAGCAATCACAGGTATCGCCTTCAACGAACGAAGGTGAACAGGAGCTTATCGAAGATGATGATTACGGGATTCCCCGGTCATTCTTCGACCCCGACGAATCCGATGCAACTAAGTCGACGGTCGAGGAACTCGAGCAAATTCCACTCCGAGAGGATGCACCGAATCAGAAGGTATACCTGGGCTCGGGCTTAAGTTCCGAGCTCAGGACTAAACTTATTAATTTTCTTTCAGCTAACGAAGACTCTTTCGCTTGGTCCCATATTGACATAACAGGGATACCTCCGGAAATCACGACTCACAAACTGAGCATCGATCCTAAATTCGGTCGGTCAAGAAAAAGAGGAGGCCTCAACCCGAGCTCAAGAAAATATTCATCAAAGATGAGGTAACCAAGCTTTTAAATATAGGATCCATTCGGGAAGTTAAATACCCGGAATGGTTAGCAAATATAGTTGTAGTTCCTAAGAAGGAAAATAAGTTAAGAATGTGCATAGATTACAAAGATTTAAATAAGGCATGCCCTAAAGATTCTTTTCCCCTACCTAACATCGATCGCATGATCGATGCCACCGCTGGCCATGAGACCCTTAGCTTTCTCGAAGACTACTCCAGCTATAACCAGATTCGAATAGACAAGGATGATCAAGAAAAGACATCTTTCATCACTAAATATGGTACATACTGCTAATGCGGGGGCTACTTATCAACGCCTAGTAAACAAAATGTTCGAAAAAAAATTAGGAAAAATAATGGAAGTTTACATTGATGATATGTTAGTTAAGTCCCTGCGAGCAGAGGACCATTTGAGCCATTTGCAGGAAACGTTCGATGTGTTGAAACGATACAAAATGAAATTAAACCCGGAGAAGTGCTTGTTTGGAGTGGGCTCGGGAAAATTCCTCGGTTCCATGGTTTCGAATCGGGGAATAGAAATTAACCTCGAAAAGATCAAAGACATCGAGGACATTACAATTGTAGACAGTGTAAAGGCTGTACAAAAGTTGACAGGTTGGATAGCTGCTTTAGGCCTTTTCATTTCGAGGTCTTCCAAAATAAGTCACCGGTTTTTCAACTTGCTGAAAAAGAAGAACGATTTCTCGTGGAGTCCGGAATGTCAGCGCGCGTTATAAGAGCTTAAGAGGTATCTCTCTAGCCCACCTTTGCTGCATACACCAAAAACGGGTGAACAATTATATCTTTACCTTGCCGTTTCGGAAGTAGCAGTGAGTGGGGTCCTGGTCCGAGAAGAACAAGGTACACAGTTTCCTATTTATTACATCAGTAGAACCTTAGGAGAAGCCAAAATTAGATACCAGCATTTAGAAAAATTAGCACTCGCTTTATTGAGTGCCTCCAGGAAGCTAAAACCCTACTTCCAGTGCCATCCCTATATGTGTCGTAACAACTTATCCCCTGAGAAATATAATGCATAAGCCCGAGCTATCCGACCGATTGGCTAAGTAGACCATCGAAATAAGCGGGTACGATATCGATTATCGGCCCCGTACCTCAATCAAATCTCAAGTATTGGGAGATTTTGTCGCTGATTTTTTGCCGTCACTAATACCCGAGGTCGAAAAGGAATTAATGACCAAATCGGGTGCTCCCCCGGGAGTGTGGACCCTGTTCACTGACGGTGCCTCGAACTCGAAAGGATCGGGGCTTGGTATCGTACTAAAGCCCCCAACCGGAAACACTATTCGACAGTCTATCAAGACTGTAAAATTGACTAACAATGAAGCGGAGTATGAAGCTATGATTGCAGGTTTAGAGCTGGCCAAAAGCCTGGGAGCAGAAATAATCGAAGCCAAATGCGATTCCCTCCTCGTGGTCAACCAAGTAAACCGGACTTTCGAAGTCAGAGAAGGGCGAATGCAGAGGTATTTGGACAAGCTTCAAGTCACGTTGCACAGGTTTAAAGAATGGACTTTACAGCACATACCTCGAGAACAAAACAGTGAGGCCGACGCCCTCGCCAACTTGGGATCATCGGTCGAAGATGAGGAAATTGAGTCCGAAAAGGTCGTACAACTCTTGAGGTTGGTGGTGGAGGAAGGCCATGCCGAAATTAATTCGACAAGCTTGACCTGGGATTGGAGGAACAAGTATATAGAATATCTCAGCTCAGGTAAACTCCCTGCGGATCCCAAAGAATCGAGAGCATTGCGCACAAAGGCAGCCCGGTTCTGTTTATCCGATGATGGGACCCTATTCAAAAGGACATTCGGAGGCCCCCTCGCAATATGCCTTGGACCAGGAGACACCGAGTATATTTTAAGAGAAATACATGAAGGCACATGTGGGAATCACTCCGGTTTCAAATCCTTGGTTCGAAAAATAATTCGAGCCGGCTATTATTGGATCGATATGGAGAAAGATGCAAAGGAATTTGTTCGCAAGAGCAACGAGTGCCAAAAGCACGCACCGATGATCCACCAGCCCGGAGAGACACTGCATTCGGTCCTATCGCCATGGCCATTCATGAAATGAGGAATGGACATCGTTAGCCCTCTTCCTTATTCTCCAGGTAAAGCTTAATTCATTCTTTTTATGACTGACTACTTTTCCAAATGGGTTGAAGCGCAGGCTTACGAAAAAGTTAGAGAAAAGGAAGTGATCGACTTCATCTAGGACCATATCATATGTCGATTTGGGATGCCATCGGAGATCGTGTGTGATAATGGCAAGCAGTTCATCGGCAGTAAAGTGACAAAGTTCTTCGAAGACAATAGGATCAAGAGGATCTTATCGACGCCCTATCACCCCAGCGGCAACGGGCAAGCTGAGTCGACCAACAAAACCATAATTCGAAACTTGAAGAAAAGGTTAACCGACGCAAAGGGAAAATGGAAAGAGATACTGCCCGAGGTTCTATGGGCTTACTGCACAACCAAAAAAACCAGCACCGGGGCCACTCTTTTCTCTCTAGTATACGGTGTTGAGGCGTTAATACCGGTCGAGGTAGGCGAACTGAGTATCAGGTTCCGATGCGCAACCGAAGAATCAAATCGAGAAGCTATGAACATCAATTTAGAATTATTGGACGAAAGAAGGGAAGCAACCCTTGTTCGAATGGCGGCCCAAAAACAAAAGATTGAAAGGTATTATAACCGGAGAGCCCACCTTCGACACTTCAACATCGGAGACTTGGTGCTCAGAAGAATCACACCCAATACTCGAAATCCGAAAGAAGGGAAGTTCGGACCGAACTGGGAAGGGCCCTATACCATCTTGAAGGTCACCGGAAAAGGATCTTACAAGCTCGGAACCATGGAGGGCAAACAGCTGCCAAACAATTGGAACATAAGTCACTTAAAGCGATACTATTGTTAAGGTATGAAATTTCATTCTTTTTTATTTGTTTGTTTTGCTAATGTCTACAGGTCTTGAACAAGGCAATCTCGAACCAGGAAGCACAGGAGCTGAAAGCACGCGTTTCACTCTTTTTTCCTTCGCCCGGTTTTGTCCCAAATTGGGTTTTACGGCAAGGTGCTTAACGAGGCAACCAGTAGTCGTGCTAACTTAGATCAGTCGCGCATCGAAGGCAATAATATTTGGTGCGCAATTTCGGTCGAACATGGATATCAGAAGATTGCTTATCTGCTTCGATTCACTATTTGGCCACTTCATTTTGGGGGAATTTCTCATAGATCGTTAGGAATCGATGTAAGGGTCAAACGGTCGAAAGTATCATGCCGAGTAGATTGATCTACCCCCTAAGCAAATTGTACAAGCATCTGAATGCTAATAAAAGCTTTTCGGCACCAATATCTTGTCTCCGAGCCTAAGGGCCCCTTCAAATTTTATTACATGATCAGAAATCAACGATGCTCAGAACTTCATACGAAAATCGAAGGGAAGTAAGACCTATTGAGGCAAATCCCAACTCTTAAAAGGCTAAGGCCGAACCAAGTAAAACTCGAAGAGGGGAAAGACCAGTTAAGGCAAACCCCAATTTCTTAAAAGGCCAAGGCCTTATCGAATTAATAAAACTCGAAGAGAAGTAAGACCAATTAAGGCAAATCCGAATTCATAAAATGCTAAGGCCAAATCAAGTTATATTCGAGGAGAATTGAAATTTGTTAAGGCAGAACTCCGGTTTCTTAAGGGGCCAAGGCCACGTCGAAAATTGATAAAATTTGAAAAGGAATAAAACCTATTAAGGCAAACCTCAGCCCCCTTTCGAGGCTTAGGCCTTATCCAATCGGCCGTGAAAAGGAAAATCCACTGAGAAATAAGCTAAGTCTTAACTAAGCCTAAAGGGCAGAAGATTCTGCAAATTGAATTATCAGAATAGATCGAACAAGAAAGGGACAAAAGAAAATCTTTTATATATATAAAGCAAAGAGTGTTACAAAAAGTGAGAATCCTAGAAAGACATATTATACAAATGGCATCAATCAGAATTCTCGGAGTCCTCTTCTTCTTCAGGGAAGGCCCGCTTTCTAGCATCGGCTTCAAGCCTTTCTGCATCATCGACCTCGGTGGATAGATCGAAGCCTCGAGCTTGTAACTCCTCGAGAATAGAAAGGCGGGTTTGGCACTTGGCATACTCAACTAGAATCTTTGATTGCTCTTGGGCAGCCTCCGCATCGGCCCTTTATTGAGCTATTAGATCATCGGCATCAGCTTTGGACGTGGCAATATCGGATTTTGCCGATTGCATCTCGTTGACCAGAACATCACGATCCAAGCTAAGTGTTTCGACTCGGGATTGAAGTGTATCGGTGCTCTTAGTCAGAATCTCGATTTTTTCTTGTGCCTCCGAGACTTGTTCTTTCAAAGAAACTACACGAGCCTGGAGGGTCTCCTTTTTCGAGGTCAGTAGATTGGCCTTAGCTCTCCATTCGCTGGTTTCTGCCTTGGCCTCGCTCAATGCGGATCGGAATTGATTTATTCAGTCAAGTTGCTGCTCCATCTGGTCGAAGTTATTAGCATTCTCCATGCGCATGAAGTCTAGCTCAACCCGAAGGGTCGACATCTCCCCCTTGAGTCGCTGACGACGTGCCTTTTCTTCCCTTAGCTGAAGAAAAGCCTCATGATGAAGCACCGAGGACTACGAATATGAAAGAAAATAAAACAGTCAGTACAGATTGAAAAGTAAAATAACAAACACCAAACAAAGCCTGTAAGAAGTTTTACCTTATTTGCTACCTGTTGAGCTTCATTGAACAAGCAGGCCTCATCCACCTCATCCGTTGCAGCCTGATCTTCCTCCGTCACCAGACATCGAAGATAGCTAGCCACGCCCACGGGCACGGCAAGAGCCCTAGCATCTTCGGGAATGGCGAACTTTATTATCCTCTTTCGATCAGGATTGAAACTCGGAGCAGGAAATCTATCGACCAACTTGGGACCGGAAGATACCCTACTCATCTCGGCGGAGGGACTCTTCCTCCGCACTTTGAGCCCAAAGGTGTCAGCCGATGGCACACCGTCAAAAATGTCTTCAAAGGGCCCTTCCGGTACGTGGTCTTTGCTCGGCGAGTGCGCCCTTGCAGCTCGGGCTTCATTGAAGGTTGCCTCCGAGAAAGAAGGAGAGTCCATTGCTTCTGGGGGCCCGAGCTCCCCTGCACTGCCTCCCCTGCATCGGCGGAAACCCCGGTCCTCGCCCCTGCATCGAGGCCCTCTACTCGTTGAATACGAGCTTCATCGGTCCTCGGCGACTGCCCGAGATGGCTCGTTGCTTGAAATACCGAGGCCCCTATCTTCCTCGGAATCATCACTCAATCGAATAGCCAAGTCGGCAACTTTGGTCTTACGAGCTATGCTCTTCTTCTTAATTCTTTTTGTCTCGGGCCCAAAGGAACCGGGGGCTTCTTTTCTCTTTTTCTCTCCTTCCTGCTCCGAGACAGGAGGAGGGCAGGGAACCTCTTTACCGGGGGACGTCGGCCTCAATTCAGCGTCCTTTGATAGGCCTACAAAGGAAGGAGGAAATGAATTAGCAGCAGCACCGATCACATAAAGCATGAAATATAAGCATTATCGGTCTCACAATGATTTTTGGCCTCCCATAGGCCTTTCGATATCTCACGCAAGCGCGCTCTGAGTAGGTCCTTTGAGCTACCACCTTCCGGACCCACTCTTCCAAATGCTGAATCGCAGCCGGCATTTGAGAAACGGCTGCATCTTACAAAGTATATTAGTGAGATAACAAAGGAAAAACAACAGATGAATTAGGATAGGAAAATAATTCTTACGGTTCATGTTCCACTTTTCAGGGAACGGCATATCTTCTGCAGGGATTAGGTCCGACGTCCTTATTCGTACAAATCGGCACATCCAGCCCCGGTCCTTGTCCTCGTCAATGCTCGAAAACGGGGCTTTGCTTGCCCGGTGACCGAGTTTTATTAGTCCCCTCAGAAAACTCGGGGACTGTATAATCGCAGTAGATGATCAATGGTGAAAGGATGCGCATCGACCTTGCTCACAAAAAAATGAAAAAGATGAATTATTTGCCAAATGGAAGGGTGAATCTGACCCAACGTAACAATGTACCTTTTGCAAAAGGCGACAATAATAGGGTCCAAAGGTCCCAACATGAAGGGGTAAGTGTAAATACTCAAATAACCCTCCACGTGGGTGGTAATCGCCTTATCCGGAGAGGGGACTACCACATCCTTACCAACCCAGTTACATTCTACTTTCACCCTGTCAAGGGTTTTGCTCGTGATTGAACTAATATACCTAACGACCGGTTCACCCCGGCCCAGTATTGAGGAAGCCTTCTCCACCTTAAAGTCGGAGTCGATTGAGCATCCGACCGGTACGAAAGCTTTTAGAGGAGGCTCTGTCGAAGTTTCCTCAGCAACGATAGGCTCGGCCTCTTCAGTGGGTTGAGAGGAAGAGAGTTGTTGCTTCTGAGGAACAGACTTAGATGTCTTTGCCATTAAAATAAAAGAGATGTAAAGCGAGTAGATGCAAGCGTAGAAAGAGAAATTACTTGAAGAACAGAGTTTAGAGAACTTGGGCAATATGGTATTCAAACGATGCAAACTTGGAAACTGAAAAATGATAGGGCTATTTATACTTTTCAAAAGCGGCGGTTCGAAACCCAAAATGAGAAAGCATTAATTGGTGTTTGCAGAAATTGCAGAGTTTGTCGCCAGTTGGTACATGAAAAGACCTTTTTGATACTGGCCACGTGCGTCATCATGCTGCCGTCATCTGTCAACAAGACGTTTTGTGGTATCTAATTTGATGTTTCGAATTCCGTGTCGCTCACTATAAGCATGTCTCCGCTTAACCTAATCTTGAAAGCGGCAGCTCATATCGTTTCTTGTCATTACTCTCCAAAAAACGAGGGGACTATCTGTATGGGGTCAAACCCGATCGCTTGCATAGGAAATGCCGGTTTTGGGATTCGATGACCAACGTCGATTGAAGTCGTCAACCGAGAGGTCGAGACCAAAATATCGAGTATAAGAAGCTCGAGACCAGATGTCATCAGAACAAGGCTCGAAGCCAAGGCGCTCGAGGTGAGATCGTCGAGACCGATCAGGGTAAAACATCCCATGGTAAAATTATCAGATTTACGTAACTGAAGGACCGGAAATCTTGTGATATACAAGCATCTCGGCGGGAATCGCGGCTTAAATCAATAAATACGTTGAATCCACTAATCCTAGGAATATCTTACCTTGTAAATGAGATTTTTACCTTATATAGAATTCTTCACCTTTCCTATATAAACAGACAGCCCCATTTGTAAAAGACACGTGATATACAATCAATATACAAAAATCTTAGTCTACTTCGCTCACTAGTCTGCTTCATATTTTATTCCCAAAAGCTCCTAACGCAGAAAAACTATTCAATATTGACGGTTTGCTTTTTCCTTGTTCATTGAATTCAATCTTTATTTTTGTTTATTCTTTAATTGTATTAAATCAGATTGCATATCCTTAAAACCACATAAAAATTTAGTTGTTACTCGTAATCAAGGGTAAACAGTTCTCTTTGTCCAGGAAGAGTCAGTTGGCCAAGACCGCCCCAAAAGTTTCCGTTTTCCTTGTGGCATCCACCCCGGACTTCCCACAGATGACATGCTTTTGGACATGATAGCATCAACATGTACAGTTTTTTTATTGCATTTTGAACGTTCAACAGATTGCACCTCCGTTTTTCCAGAAGCACAAGCTTGTATTTTTTTTGCAATATTTCTTACTGTGCCACCGCTGTCTAGCCTGGTGGCTACATCTTGGCCAAATAGGAACTCCCTTAAAGAGTTCCCTCCAATCTTTTCATTTGAAAAATCAAAAATGTGTTGGACTGAAAGCTGGATGCAGCTATAGATTCTTTTAACTTCTTCTTCTCCTACAGCCCTAGCGACATTTTGAGATCGATCAGCGAAATCTTCAACCTGTGAAAGACCACTAACATTAATTTATTGCTTGTTAAGAACATGTCAAGAAATGAACAAGCCAAGCACAATTACATTAATATGGCCTACTCTAGTACCCCATGTTTTAGATTTCCAAGATCCTTGAAATGTACTGGCACACAAACCTCCGGACCAAAGTTTTTCAACTGATAGCAACTGCAATGGAGTTAAATCAACATTATGTATAATTCCAGCATAGCGGTTAGAACACAATGCCTACAAATGGCGGCCTGCATGGCATATGAAGCATTTTAAACCAACAGAGAATACAAAATCCTACCTTGTTTAATAGAGAAACCAAGAGCTCAGCCACTGATTCTTTATTGTTTATTCCATAGTTCGTAAACTTACGCAGAGACCTCTCCACTGCCACTGACTTATTACCATCTAGAATAGATGGGAAGTCAATTAAATCGGTATGGTTACTAAGTCACAACGAAACTGAAAGCAGATACAATACTTGGAAATAGAAAAGACAGGATACCTTTGTGATAAATAACTGATGGAGAATGAGTGAAAACTTAGATAGCATCAAAAATGAAATAACGCTACATTAATACCTACTGCATTTAGTGCTCTCTGCCTGGAACTTCTATGCAAAAGAATGACGTATTCACATTGGAAAAGGTACAAATATACCATCCGTTGAACTTTGCGAAATTAGTTATTCATGCCCTATGTTAAAAGTTTGGTTCAAAAATAAACTCGTTACCCAAATGTCTCACGTATACCCTTAGGTACCAATTCCGCAAACGGACTCCATAACACGTATTTTCTCGTTGATACATAGAGGTGTCGGACCCATTTCCTCATTCCCTTTTTCCCTATTTCCTCCTTCCCCTTCCTTCCCTGGTGCATTACATTTCAAATGTCTTTTTCAACTCTTGAATTTCACAAAAGAATTTATCCAGGTCTAACAATAAAATTTCAATGCTTAGTATGCCTTTAACAACATACTATGTAACAACCCATAAACCACTGGCAATTGAACTCGAAAAGGGTTTCGCTGCGAAACTTGCCTTAGTTAAATCCCACATCGGAATAGAAGCAGGAAAGTTGGGGACCATATAGTGGCGAATTTAGGATTCAGCAAAGCGTCCCTCTCGCAGTAGTATTCCAAACCTCACCTTGCTCTTGTGACATGCTATGTTTCCCCTCTCTATTCCAAGAAAAGGGTGAGTCCCATGAGTGGATCGCGATTTTTTAATGATCTTTTTTATGGTTATGTTGGCGATGATAGGTTATTAGGTGGATCTTTAATTGGTTTGTTCCAATTCTAATAGGTGCGCCTAACATTGTATTTCCACCATTAAATAATATTTCATTTTACTTGTGGTCTCAAAGTCTCTTGCGTCTTTTGGGTTAAAGCCCAAGGAGACAACCATGAGACTCAAAAGCCTTGGCAGTTGGGTCTGTGCCATGACAGGTGGTATTAGAGCCTGTACCTCCTGTAGTACAGTGATGGAACAGATTTTAGCAAGAACGTTAAGTCCCTTAGGAGGGTGACTGTAACAACCCATAGATTGTGTGCAGTTGAACTCGAAAGGGTGTTTGTAGCGTGCGCCTAATTGCACGTGAGTTCTATGTTGAATCGGACAGTACTAAACAACAATAATAATCGACAAATAAGTTTATTAGTTGTTAAGTAAAACATTATGAGTGCATTTGTTACTCTTCTTTCTTGAATTACATATACCTTTATTCTTTTTCTTCATTGTGCTTTTTTTTTTTTAAAAAAAAAAGCCCACATTTTAATTGTGCTTTGCACTTAAAGCCCCAATAACTTGGAGCGCTTTTAAGAGTTTTTCACTTTTGACAACACTGATAGTATTTCAACAGTATCTCAAAGAGAATCCCATCCTCAAGACCACCACCACCAACAATAAACCCAGTGTAATCCCTCAAGACCCTTGATGAACAAATCATGGAATCACGTAATTTGGAACAAATAACAAGTGTTTTTAAACTAAGGCCAATGTGTGTTGGCGCATCACCATTTGGTAGACCGTCAATGGAGGAGGTTTGCGACATTCTTTAAAGCTATAGAGACCCCAATTTTGAGGGAGTAGCATATGTATCTTACATCATCAAATATTGTTGTAATTTGTCAATAAAATAGAATTAAATAGCCATGTTGAGAAAAATAACTCCGGAGATATATACTCTAGCATTAGTCCCATGCTTTTTCAGTATTCAACTTTACTGATGCTAAAGGAACAGTCAATTGAATTGGACAGGCAGATTTAAAATTAGAACTAGTTGAGGCAAGCTTAATCCGGCTAGTCTAGGTGATCTTTAACTGAACTTCATAATACTCCCTCCATCCTAATTTACGTGACACCTTTTCCTTTTTAGTCAATTTTAAAAAGAATGACACCTTTTTATATTGAGTAACAATTTAACTTTAAAGTACCCATTGTACCCTTAATGAAATGATTTATGTCACATCCCGTACTTTCATGTTGGAATGCATCTTAAGTGAATCAATATAAGACAGAGAGTTTAAGGACCTTTACAAAGATAATGATGAGTTAACACAGGTATTATGGAAGTATCGTGAGAGTTGGAGGCTAAACGAATCAAATATGTTATAAGCCGTACTTTTGGGAATAAGCTAAGGAGGTCACATTTTAAGGTATCTGATAGGTTTTGATGTCAAACAAGTTGTAAAACAAAAGTCGACAAAAGTTATCGTAAGATATGTTCATAATCTTACTGAAATTTAGGTCTAATGTCACTGAGCTTTTCTCTCAATATACTTGGAGTTATAGGGTGATCCACCGACTAAATTGAAGCTCTACAAATCTAGTTTCCAACGCATTAAATCATTCGTCAATACGACCTCGGTGTAGAGAGATATTCGCGTTTTCGCGAGATTGTGCAGGTAGCCCCTATGGGACCCACATGGTCAATTGCCGACCTTCACCTATTTTTATCTCGTGTTTGGGATGAGCTTTCCTCATTTTTCAACCACCTTCCATCCTCACACTCTCCAAACCCTCTCAAACAATTCCCCTAAGGCTCCAAAAAACACACCATAATCTAACTTCAAAGTTAGCCAAAGGTGGAGAATAACCCCTCTATGGTGTTATGATGTGAAGAAGGATGATGGTGAGCTAAGTTAAGCTGGGTTCGAATTTTATCTGCTGCCTAAGGTATGTTTAACAGCCTTTTAGTTGTTTTTAAGATTAATTACATGGTGGTTGTGGTGTTAGAGTGAAGGATTACAAGATAGCACTTGAAGGGGGAAGAGATGTTATTATCTTTTTATTGGATTGTTTTAATGTTTTTTTTTTTTTGTGTGTGTGTGTGTGTATATATATATATATATATATATATATATATATATATATATATATATATATGTTGTTATGGCTGGAAATTGGGGAAAATAACTTGATTATTATATGGTTTCTGTTGTTATGCATGTCTATATGTTTATCAAGTGAATTGATGAGAAACATATGAAACTATGAATTGAAAGTGAAGGTTGAGGTGCTAGTGCACATGGGACTGTTTTGAAAGGTTTTTGAGCTAAGTTTTGGCTGGTTCTTTACGTAGTATCTTGGATACTTTATTTTTGATATTGTTCCTAGTTTTTGTGCAGGTTTGAGTTGGATGGAAGTTAAATTTTTGTAGGGGAAATGTTGTCCGATTGTCTATAAGTGACCTAGCATAGAAGCATGTTTGTAAGTCCTTCTATGGCATTAACTACAAGTTTTAATGTCTTAATGTAGATTGAAGTCTTCGGGAAGATATACATTGAGTCGTTAAGTAAACGACAAAGGTATGTTAAAGTTTACTCTTTCTTTATTTTGGCATGATCTACAAAGAACGTAACTATAACGACGTTACTTAGGAACTCCATTCTCAAGATTAAAGCTTGTGAACCTCATTGTTTCATATTGTTATAGTTCATGAATCTTATTGTTCTTTGTTGGGATTACTTCCCAATTTGATAGCTTTTGAATCTTATGTCTTCTTATGATCCTTGTTGACTCTCGGACAATTGATACAGACATAGTTACATAACGATAATCGAAGGATAACAATCTTGAGTCACTCCAATCAGATCCATAAGGCCCTTTAGAGTCATTGCTTGCATTGCACTTGTATATATGTATCTATTTTACTCTACCGAGCCGCGCTATAGTCGGTCGAGTGCGGCACCTATTGTGCAACCACCGATCAGTTGGGTATTACCGAGCCCTTTGTGGTCGGGTACGATCGAACCCTCTTTGAGGCCGGGTATGTTATGAGATATCACCGAGTCCTTTTAAAGGTCGGGTACGACCGAGTTCTCTTCGAGGCCGGGTATGTTATGATATGACATGATTTGCCCCAAAGAATGGCTTGATACTATATTATATGGCCCGTCGACTGGCTTGATTTTTACAGACATGCATATATATCCATGATTATGACAGTATATGCCCTCAGAGGCTTGTTATGAGTTTCAGGTTTACTTCTATACTCTTCCTTCGTATTTCTATCTTCAATTTATGTACTTTACCTGCCTTACATATTCAGTACATCTTTCGTATTGAAAATCTGGGCCGCTGCTTTTCATGCCCGCAGATACAGATAGCGATTCAGACGATACTTCATAATAGGTGACTCAACTCAGTTAGAAGGTTGTCACGCTCCTTTCTTCTGGTGCTGTCTAGTGAGCTGGTATGTATGATGGTTGCATATATGTACATAGTTGCGTATAGCGGGGCCCTGTCCCGACCTTATGATATTTATGTACTCCTTAGAGGCTTGTAGACAGATGTTATGTGTATTGATGGTCATGGCGGCCTTGTAGGCCCGTATGTGTCATGTATATAAGCTTGTATAACATTTTGGGTCATCCTTTGTCGAGTTTTCTTTCATGTTTTAATCAAATTATCTCATAGCGGACTTTTCGGCCCATTTACGCATGATAGCATGGTTATAGATGCACGTTATGTTGGTGCTCGGTGAGGTAGACCCGAGTGCCCGTCGTGCCCCTCCGATTTGGGGTGTGACAATTTATAACTACAATTATTCTAGACCACAAGTTTTAAAAGTCTTTAATTCTTTCTTAAACGATGTGCGCAGGCAAACATCATCACAAAAATTGGGATGGAGGGAGTACATCAAAACATTACTTAAACGAGCTGGTTGAAATGAACCCCAAATTGAACATGAAACATGGTTCTCTTAGTCCTCCATCAAGAGTATCAACAAAGGGATTGCGCTGTTAATGTTCTTTATTCAAGAACTCAACTAGGCGGTTAATATGGGCGCTCTTGGAGGGCGTACTGTTTAATGGTGGAAGGAGGCGGAAGGAGGAAATAGGGAAGAAGAGAGAAGAACGAGGAAATGGATCCTACACCGGCAGGTGTCAACAAGAAAAGATAGGCATTGTGGAGTCCATTTGTTGAGTTGAAAATAAGGGTATGCATGAGAACTTTGGGTAATGGTGCGGCCATTTCCGAAGCAAACTTTTAATGGAGGGTATGAATGACTAATCTTGCAAAATTCAGAGGTATATTTGGACTTTTTTCCTATTCATATTACCTAAATCCTGAAGTCAACAATGTCCAGATATATTAATGAATGTTTGTCATCAAATATTTTGGTGTATCTTCCTTCAGACTCGCAGCTGCACCAAGAGGGAACAATGTTATGGTTCTCCACAAAGATGACAATCTGACGGACCGGTAATATCTTTGGATCTAAGAATCATGGAAGATTATAATTAAAAATGCATCTGGAATTAAATCATATTGGTATAAGGAGCAGAAAAGGAAAAAAGATGAGGTAAGAAGCGCTCAGATTTGGACAACACTGGCATACATTCTTCTGATTGATCAGTCAAAACTTTTGCCTTTCTCCTAATTAACAACCTCTTAAATATGACCACCTTTCCCATAACTTTTTACTCGACATGGATGTGACATGAAACTGGTTTATAGCTCTCAATACTTTAACCAAGTATAAAACCAATCGCACAGTTTAGCTTTCACCCAACAATATATTTTTTTAATAAGGAGCTTTCAGCCAACAATATATTAGTCCCCACAAAGCATCACATTTGGAGGGTGTTTGGCTAAGTTTATAAGATGGGTCAAACTAACTGATAAATACTTTTCAATTTACCTATGCATTTGGTAAATAGCCAAAGTACTTACAAGTCAAAAGCTATAAGTTAGTCACCCCCAACTTATGATTTTTCAGCTTATACGCACTTTGGTTTGATCAAATATTTTACTATTTTATCCTTAAATCTTTTCTAATTCTCAAGATGCTCTTCGCAAACTAGAACTCCTAACTACTTCTCCATTACAAGTTCTTTTTCGTTCTTCTCCTTTTATAAATACTCTTAAAGTTATACTTTTTGTAAATAACTTTAGGGACATATTAGTTGTCTTAACATAAAATTTTACTAATCAAAACTTTTTTTATCAAACATATCACCTGCTTATTTTCAGTTTCAAGACTTCTATCCAAACATATATTTGATTATTTATAAAATCAATTTTAGCACTTAATATTCATCCGCTACTCTCAATTAGCTAACCCAAACGGACTCTTAATACATCTAACACCGAAATTAGACGCCAAAACTAAAACTTACATGACATTGTTTTCATGTGGTAAACTAGTAATAACAAGAAAATATTTAAATCAAATGTTAGACCTTCAAAGGAACATTGAATTCCAAAATGATTCTAAAATGAAATTTGCCCTGAATGATGGGATTGAGAAATTTCAATCAGAATTAACTTGGCTATATAAATTTATTGGATACTTGAGAAGTAATAAGTCAAAGGCATTACCTCCGAATAAAGCGGAAAATGGAGGCAGAATGGGAGGATTTTGTGTCTGCAAAGTTTTTGATTTAGCCATATAAGTGTTGATGAGGAAAAATATTGATAACTAAGCTACATAACAAACAACAATGGAGTTAAGAGAAATATACAATGATCTAATTATACTTTGATGGTCGTCAAAGAAAAAACAAGGATCGGAAAACTTTCTGCACTTTTCAAGTTCAAGTTCATCTCCTCCTTCTCCTCCTCCTCTTTCACTGTTTGAGTCTCAAAATAGCAGCGAAATGCTGCCAATTTTTTTGCCCCTTCAGTTCTTCTTTTTCTCATTCTCTTCTTCTTCTTTTTTTTCTTTCACCGTTTCATTCTTAAATTGCAAAAATGCTGCTCCATTTTTTTCATTTCAGTTACTGCCATTTCTTTGCTTACAGTTACATGTGTTGTCTATGCAGTATTTATTTTAATATTTTTTTTTTAGTTCCGCTTCACTTCAAAAAAGCGAGCATTTCGCTTCTCGCTTCACGCTTTAAGCGAAAAGGGACTTATCGCTTTTTCTCGCTTCGCGCTCTTCACAACACTGGTTCAATCTAGGTGGAGAAAAGGAGAATATTTGTTTTTCTCCTCTGTTTCTTCTATAGGTATGACAACATTTTGTTTTTCAATTCAAAATGAGAAGATTAGGATGCTATGAAGCAGTTGGGAAGATGAAGTAAAACATGATTCCGATCTCCTTTTTATTTTACAGAACAGGTAAATGGTAAACATGACTTAAATCTTCTTAAAACAATTACAGCTAACGGGAAAAGGTTGCACCTAGAAATGAAATCACACTACGTTTTTGCATCCACCTCTTCCTGGCCGAAAAAGAAACGGCAAACTAACTATACTTGAGGAAGTGAGTTCAACCCTTTCTCATCGTGCCAGGATCCATAGCCATTCAACCTGAGGAAAGTGCGTTTGTTGTTTCTTTCCAGCCCATTCCATTTACCGGGAGCCCTGTTGCTGTCCGAAGGGGAGCACCATCAATTTCTTGATGCTTGAAAGCAGTTGTTCCAGACAGTTTTCTACACCATTATCTATTCCAACTACTTGAACTTACGCGGGCATTACGGCCAATTATATATGAGAAAGTTTGATTCATCCCTACAGATATCTTCTCCTTCTGAGTTTTACCACATGGGGGAATCCATACCATATAAGTTGTACCAGATATTCTGTGTTATGATACTCGTGTTAATCCTTGTGTCCTCACTATTTGTGAACATTGCATTTGTTCTTCTTAAAGGCCAGTTAGAGAGGTTTAATTTAGTTTCTTACCATAGAAAGGAATTGCTATCAAGCTCTATAAATGGCCTAAGGTAGCGCGATGTTGATCTTGGACCAAAGGTATGTAAAAACAAACTTGTTGCTGGAATTTCATTAGACTAATTTTTCTATTCCTCACCACAAGGTCAAAAGAGTCAATCCAACACGAACAAGAGAGAGTTTACTTTTGAAAAAGAAGAAAAAGAAGCTACAAAAGCATAGGTGAAAGTAGAAATGATAAATATGTGAAAAGAAGCTCTATGTGCTTCCACAAAGCATGTGAGAACCTAGTATTTTGCTTCTTTTTTTTGGGTGATACGTAGTAGTATTTTGCTTTTCATGTATCCACGTCAAATAGGTTGGTACTGCATATGGGTCCTCCCAAATAAAAACAAAACCTTACTAAAAATTGAACATACTTATGCAAAATGGCACAGATATATCTGCTAAACACAGCAAAACCAATGAACCCAGGCATTAATGGTTTTGACTTCTGCGTGAAACAAGATCAACAAGTCAATTCTAGATTTAAAATGCCAGCTAAAAACACATGTTCTTGGTTGATGTCTGATGTTTGGTGTGAAAGATATATATTTCTAAGTAAATCACCTCATATTTGGCTTTTGTTTTATGAAATTAGGATGTTAATTGCTACGATTCATGTTAAATTAAAGTGTTTTTATGTGTAGGAATGAGTCGGGAGTAATTTGGAGCGAAACGAGCAAGAAATAAGCCAAAACGAGACAAAAGCGGGTGAAGGAGCATTGGGCGCCACAGGCAGCGCCTGGCGCTACCTGTGGCGCTGGAGGCAGTGTGTTTTGGGAAGGTCACCGGAAGTAGCGGCCTGGTGGGCGCCTGGCGCCAGCCAAGGCGCCGACGTCGGGAGCTCTCCTATTTCGTCTAGAAGTCTACTACTTTCGACCCTACCCCTTCCCAACACATATATAAACACATCTAAACCCAAGAGGAACATATAGAACGTGATTTGGGAGGCAAAAATACAACGGAACATCGCAGGGAAGCATCGATTCTCAGTTCTTCATCCTTTCTCGTATTTTTATAGTTTATTCAATACTTTATATTGTGATTGATTTTATCATGAGTGGCTAATCACCCCTTGTTCTGGGGTTGTGAATAGCCATGAACATTGTTGTTCGAAGTTAACGATTTCTTGATTATAATTCATGATTATATGGTTGTTTCTTCAAATCTATGTTTAATTGCTTAATTGTTTGGCCAGCAATTAGGTTCTATCAACTATCTATGCTATGTTTGGGAAAACTATGTTTAGATTAGAGAAGAATTGAAGAAAGCATGTTCTTAACCTTTAAAGGGGGGCGGATTTGTGGTTGGATAGGAATATACTTAATCACCATGCTTAATTGAATTTTCGTGTTTTTATTGCATTCTTGATAAATTGATTCCATAGGAATATAGGTGCTAATTTATTAAGAATAGGCGAATAGTACTTCGGAAGAAGGCTATGAGAATGTTTATCGATTAATTAGCAACCATAAGTGAATTATATGAAAGGGAAAGTTAATTAGAACACAATAGGATTGGTGAAATAATCACAACCCTAGAATATTTGTCTCTATTGATTAAACAACACTTAATTTGTTCCTTGATAATCTAGTTATAAATTAGAGCTGTAGTTTAGAATAATCAAGATATTGAACTCGAATTTTTGCTTGCTTGAATAACAATATTAGTCCGTTGGTAAATACACTACTAGAAAACAGGTGAAAAGCGACCGAAAAAAGCGACCAAAGTTGGTCACAATTTGCCCAAAAGCGACCAAAAAGCTACCAAAATGGCCTGGTCAGTATTTAGGTGGTCACAAACAAATAGCGACTAACCTGGTCAGTATTTAGGTGGTCACAAACAAATAGCGACCAAAGTTGGTCGCTAATTTGCGACCAACATTGGTCTCTATCACAAAAGGACCAAACATTTCGAAAAAACATATAGAGACCAACTTTGGTCGCAAATTAGCGACCAAAGTTGGTCCCTATTTTTTTCTTAAATTAATATATTCTGGGAAATAGCAACCAATATTGGTCGCTAAAGTAATTATTATTTTTTTTTTAAATTTTTGATTAGCGACCAACTTTGGTCGCTATACTCCCAGATTTTAAAAATCTGGGTAGTATAGCGACCATAGTTGGTCGCAAAAGTTAAAATTTAATTTTTTTTATATATATTTGCGACCAAATAGCGACCAAGATTGGTCGCTAATTTGCAGTTTATTTTTTTTTTCCAGTAAAATAGCGACCAACTTGAGACCAATGTTGGTCGCTTTTTTTGGTTCATTTTTTCCAGAAATTGCCTGTTTTGGCAGCTACACCACCTGTCAGCTTACCAAATTCCTAAAATAGGCATTTTATGCCATGAAAATAAGAACAATGACAACAACAACAACAACAACAACAACAACAAACAATAACAACGACAAGAACAACAACAATAAACAACAACGAGAATAACAACAACAATAAACAACATCATTAAACAACAACATTAAACAATAACAAGGTATAAAGTTCAAATGAACTTATACATTATATAAGCTGTTATTACAATTCAACGTCTACTAATGTCTACATCATGTTCTACATCAGGAGTGTCATCGTCGGATGAAGTGTCATCACGAAGATGTTGTGGATAAGGGTGTTGTTGTGTAGGACCGGAGGAATGATAACGGGGATGACGGGAGGAAGTAGCAGGGGGAGGGTGACCATCTGGCGATGATTCACGTGACCGGGGAATCGGAAAAGCACCAGAAGCCAAGAGAGATTTGAGCTGCTCTTGTATGGCAACATACTGAACATCTCTAAACTTTTCTCTTTCTTCTCTAACCTTCTCTCTTTCCTTGGTAGCTTCTAGCTCGGCTGTGAGCTTTGCCAAATTCTCCCTCATAAAGGAGATGCACTCCTCATTATGTTGCTCCGCTTGCGAGGAAGTGCCTATTCCTTGCATTCCACACCTATAGCGGTGGAATTTCTTAGCGGGAAGCCCGTATACCTTCCCCCCTTTTGGACCGCCAGCAGCCTGCGTCCATAATCTTTCAGCATCCTCGTCCGACGGTTGGATTGGCTCGCCCGATGAAGATGGTGGCTGGCTGCGTACAAATTCTTCCAACTCAGCTGTGAAGCGACTCTATAAGAAAAATTACATAGAATTAGTATTCAAAAGTTATATAAAACTAAATCAAAGTACTTAATGAAAATTGAAAACTTACATGTACAGCCGAGGCTCGATCCTCGACCCACCTTTCTTCATCTGAATCTTTCTTCTTCTTGACAATATGAGTTTCCTTGAATAACTCATCTTGCCTCATCGGACGGCCCAACTTCATCTCCTGAAAAGTCATAAATTTTAGTTAATAAACAGATTAGACGTTGAAAATTAAAATTAAATTAAGCAATTACATACCATTTTCCTCTTTATTGAACCGAGGCTGATCGCACCTCCAGTGTGCAGAGAGCCTCCCTTCTCCGAAGCACGAGCTTTCTTTCCTTGCTCGCTCTTCTTTAGGAAATCTGTGACTAGCCATTGCCTTTGCAGATCATCCCATAGACGATCTTGCAACCAGGAGGGCTTCGTGTTCGTCCTTCTAGCGTTGGAAAAGCAATGGGACAATCGCTTGCGAGCCTTGTGATGGAAGTTAGTAGCTACCTCCGCACTATAGCGGTGTTCCCAAACACACTTGCTCTGTATTTGAGAAGTTAAGTATTTAGATGGAAATATCATAAATATAAATAATTGTACTGTTTAAAAGAACATTTATACCTTAAATTCATTGAAAATTGCCTCCTTAAGCGAGAATGGAAAATCACTCCAAGTCGCATAAGGGCCATCATATAGCTTTCGAGTTGCCTGGGTGATTATCCTCGTAGTAACATTACTAGGGATAAACCTTTAATGTAATTTAAAAAAAAAAGACACATTAATATCTTAGTAAAACCGTAGAAAACAATAGACGTTAAAAATAACAAATAACTCTTACCCGTCACCCTCAGGGACGACAATGATCCTGCCATACTGATCACGATGGACCTCCTCGTCATCATCACCAGGGGCATGTGTGGAAGGTGTAGGGGGGTCAGAGCTAGGATCCCGCAGGCGAATGCCTGTAATAGATGGAGTCCCTGATGAAGATGGCTGCGAGCCCTGCGACGCAGCTGTATGTGCCGCAATGGGACATGTCACTGATTGCTGTGACCCGAGTGGCTGCAACCCCAGTGGCTGTGACCCTAGTAGCTGCGGCGCTGATGACTGTGCTCCATGTGGATGTGACATGGACCGATGCGGTCCATGCGATGAAGATGGTTGAGATCCACGTGGATGTGCACTAGCTGGACTGTACGTCGGACGGACAATCCAAGGGCCCTGTGATGGAAGACCCGGTGTTTGCACGAATGTGTAGGGCTGGTGATGCTGAGGCAGCTCAGAATAGCCCTGGGGTGGAGGAAAATACGTAGGCATCTGCAACTCTGAAACGGCAGGACTAATTGGAGTGTAATCTTCTACCCTCCTCCTTTGTTTCTTACCCTTTTCTCGACCCCGAGAACTACTAGAATCAGCGTTACCTCGACCTTTGCCTGTCATCTGCATAATATAATACATATTTAGATTGAAAGATATAAAGAAAATATATAGCTATAAACGAGAGTTGTTAAAGAAACCAACTGTTTAAAGCTCATCGTCGTATAGTTCCTCGTCCCAGAATTCTTCTTCCTCGGTAGTTTGAGCTTCATCAGTTGATACGTCTTCCTCGTATTCTGTAATTCTTACTTCGGAAATATCAACTTCTTCCAGTATGTGTTCACGATGTTCCAAATCATCTTCTAAAACTTCGTCCACTATTTGGTCAACAGTGGAGATATCGTTTTGATATGCAACATCTAACACATTTT
>MCJB01052590.1:0-22906 GCA_002018475.1 Nicotiana obtusifolia | reverse complement strand
GCCAGTATGATGATCAACATGTGTTGGTGTTAAAAGGCACGGCGCAACGAGGTGGCAGGAGAAGGTTGTGATTAGAGATGATGGTGTTATACGGCTTAAGGTTCGGATTTGTATTCTTGATATTGATGGTTTGAGAGAGTTGGTTCTCCAAGAGGCTCATAGCTCTTGGTGTTCCATTCATCCAGGTGTCACGAAGATATATGTTGCTCCCAAACGCACACGCAAGTATACGTGGTCGACAAGTAATATAGGATTTTGAGTCCAGATATCGTACCCACAGGGACTTATATCAACTTCTTACTAACACACTAATATCGTTATTCAATCAAGCAAAATTCAAGTTCAATAGTTTGATTACGCTAAACTACAATTCTAAGTTATAACTATATTATCGAATAACTAATTAGTTGTTGTTTAATCAATAGAGACAGGTATTCCAGGGTTGTGATTAATTTACCAATCTTATTGTGTTCTAATTAACTCTCCCTTTCAAATAATTCACTCATGGTTGCTAATTAATCGATAAGTATTCTCATAGCCTTCTCCCGAAGTACTACTCGCCTATTCTCAATAAATCAACACCTATATTCCTATGGAATCAATCTATTAAGAACGCAATAAGATCACGATATTTAATTAAGCACGGTGATTAGGTATATTCCTATCCTAACCACGAATCCGCCCCCCCCCTAAAGGTTAAGATCATGCCCTCTTCAACTCTTCTCTAATCTAAACACGGCTTTCTCAAGCATAGCATAGATAGTAAATAGAACCTAACTGTTGGTCGGACAATTAAGCAATTAAACACAAAATTGAAGAAACAGCCATATATTAGTGAATTATAATCAAAGTAAAGTTAATATCAAACAACAATATTCATGGCTAATCACAACCCCAGAACAATGGGTTATTATCCACTCATGATCTAATCAAACCAAAGTATAAGTTTTGAATCAATTGTAAAATACTAGAAAAGATTGAAGAAACTGAGAATTCTTGCTTCCTCTCGATTCCGTTGTGTGTTTTTTTGCTCCCAAAATCACGTCTCCCCTCTAAAATTAGGTTTAGACTTCTTTATATACGTGTTGGAGAGGTGTATGGCCGAAAATAACCGTGTCCCGGGCAAACTAGGAGAGTTCTGCGTCATCGGAGCCCTGGGTAGCGCCAGGCGCCCACCAGGGCGCTGCTTCCAGTGACCTCTCTGCCTTCAGCGCCACAAGTGGCGCCAGGCGCTGCCTGTGGCGCCCAATTGCTCCCTTGTCCAATTTTGCTCCGTTTTGGCTTAATTATTGCGCATTTCGTCCCCAATTGCTCATGACTCATTCCTACACATAAAAACACTTCAAATTAACATGAATCGTAGCATTTAACATCCCACTTTCATGAAACAAAAGTCAAATGTGAAGCGATATACATAGAAATATATATACTTTACGCTAAACGTCAATATATCATGACTTGAAGCAGCATTACTAGTAGCAGAAGACGAAGAAGGACATTGTTGGGTATGTTTCACGGTGTTTGAATTACCTACCAGATGATTTGACTCTGAGGTTGGTGATACTGGAGTAGAAAAGGAAGCGTATTACTATGGATTTTGTGGTGGGATTACCATGGACTTTGAGGAAGTTTGTTGCTATCTGGGTCATTGTGGACAATTGACCAAATATGCGCATTTCATTCCGGTGGTGGCTTCCTTCACTTTAGATAAGTTGGCACAAATCTACATATGAGAGATTGTTTGGTTGCATGGTCTGCCAATTTCTATCATTTAGGACCATGGCACTCAATCCACATCGCACTTTTGGAGAGTCGTTCGGCGAAAGTTCGGCACGCAAGTGGATTTGAGCACTTCATTTCATCCACAGATGGATGGTTAGTCTAAACAGACCATTCATATCCTTGAGGATATGTTAAGGGCCTGTGTTATTGGTTTTGGGGGCCATTCGGACCAATTTCTATCATTGGCGAAGATTTACTACAACAACAGCTATCAGACCAGCATTCAGATGGCGCCTTATGTGGCTTTATATGGTAGGCAGAACCGTTCTCTTATTGGTTGGTTTGAGCCTAATGAAGCTAAGTTGATTCAGGATCGTCTTCGGATAGTGGAGAGTAGGCATAAGCGTTTTGCAGACAAGAAGGTTCGTGATGTGACTTTTATGGAGGGCGAGAAAATACTTTTAAAAGTTTTTGCTATAAAGGGTATGATGAGATTTAGGAAGTCAAACTGAGCCCGAGGTTTATTGGTCCATTTGAGCTGTTAGAGAGAGTTGGGTAAGTTTCTTATAGGCTTGCATTACCTCCTAGTCTCGTGAGGGTACATCCGATATTTCACGTTTCAATGCTTCAAAAGTATCACGAAGATAAGTCACATGTTTTGGACTTTAGCGCGGTGCAACTTGATAAGAACTTGACTAATGAAGAAGAACCGGCAGCTATTGTAGATCGGCAGGTTTGAAAATTGAGATACAAGGATATTTCTCCTGCGAAAGTGCTTTGGATAGGACAACCAACTGAGGAGGATACTTGGAAGTCCGAGTCCGATACGAAGAGTAGATATCCGCATCTCTTTGCTAGTTCAGTTGCATTTCATGTCCGTTTGAGGACAAACATTTCTTTTAGAGGTGGAGAATGTAACGAACCAATAGGTCCTTTTAAGCTTTAGCTTTTCGTGTCATAATTTGAGGCATTGAACAGCTTCATTTGATATTTTATTACTTGAATTCATGGTACGTTTCGATTTTTGAAAAGTTAAATGTGTTTTAGTAGAGAAATTTAATTCTAGAACTTTAAAGTTGTTGGAGTTGACCACGATCAACATTCTTGGTAAACGATCACGGTGTTTTGATGATTCAAGTAGGTTCGTATGATGATTTTGAACTTGTAAGTATATTTGATTTGGTTCCTGGGTAACCCGAGGCCGTTTCGGTGCTTATAGTTGAACGTTGAAAATTTGAGTTATGAACATGTGAATTCTTGAGTTTTGATGGTTGACTCTTAATTTTTTATGTTATTTTGATGTTTTGAGTTTACGAACAAGTTTGAGTAAGGTTTATACACTTGTTCGGGTTTGAATGGAATCTCGAGAGATTCGGGTGAGTTTCGAATTGGTTTTAGAAGCTTTTGGAGAGTTTTTCATTGTTGGTGCTGCAATCATCGCATTTGCGATGATCAACTCGCAAATGCGATGTTCACATTTGTGAATTTGCAAGGTTTAGGAAAGGGGCCTAGATTCACAATTGTGACGTTGGGATCGCAATTGCGATGTTTGTAATTGCGAACATTCAGTCGCATTTTGCGACTTTAATGACTCAAGTGAACCTTCCTATTTGCAACTACTGGTTCGCATATGCGAGCTTCAAAGTTGTAAATAATAAGTCTCAATTACGATATCTGCAGCTGGGTAAAAAGGGAGGGTTCCGAGATTAGCTCATTTTGCTCCATTTTTATGACCTAGACTTCGTTAAGAGGCGGTTTTTAGAGGATTTTCTTCCTAAATAGGTTAGTAATTTTAAATTTTTTTGATTAATTTCCATTATTCCCCATAGATTTTTACCCCTAAATTTAGGATTTTAAAGAGTAAAAATAGGACTTTTGGGTAACTTAAGATATAAATTTTTTGGAGATTTAGACCTAGATTTGTAATCGGATCTCGAAACAAATCATATATTTGGAGTTGGTGATGAATGTGTAATCGGGATTTAGTCTTGATTTCGGATTTCGACCAAGCGGGCTCGAATTGACTTTTTGATGACTTTTCTAAATTTATTAAAGATCGAGCCTTTTTAGGATTAGGAGAGTTCCTTAAGCTTGTTTTGACTTATTTGTGTATTATTTAATTAATTTCGATTTGTTTGGAGGCTTGTTCTAAAGAGAAAGTAGTATTGGATTGTTGATTTGTTCCAGAAAGAGGTAAGTATTGTGATTAATCTTGATTTAAGGAAATTAGGTTGTAGACGTCTTATTTGTTATGTGCTAAATATGTTAGGGACGGCGTATACGCATGGTGACGAGTGTATATGTGTTTGTCGTGGGTTAAAACATGCGGGTAAAAGTAATTTTATTCATGTCCTTATTTAATTCTTCTATATTCTCTTACGCTGCGTTGGAATATGAGACTCCTTGATTATTTACATGTTATTCCATGTTTTGGACTGTTGGAATATATAAGGGATTGGCTTAGATAGTATTATACTTCCTTTCAGACTTTGTATTTAATATTCTTGGAACTCATATATTCAGTGACACTAATCTTGGGAAGTGACACTAGTCTTGGGAGGTGTTTATGACACTTATTTTGGGTTTTAAAATTGTTATGTAGTATGGAGCTTTTTCTCTTGTTTGTGATATTACGTAGTTATATGTTAGTTTTGCTTCACTTGTTATTGTTAAGTGTTGGCTTGCCTAACAAGCGGTATTCAGTACCATCACAACCCCTTAAAATGAGATTTTGAATCGTGGCAGCATCCCTCAATTGTTCACAATGCAATTAGCCCGTATCCAATTTGTCATTTCTCGAGTAATAGTAAAAATAGAAGGCACAACCTCAGTAATTTATTGTACTAGTCTACATCTACGCGCTGCTTTTGATGAGACCATGCTCCTACACTTCTGAGATCCGTTTAGAGACCGTGCTTCTACATTTCTGAGATCCGTCTAAGGGAATTCAACAAGAAAATGGATGTTGTCTTACGATCAAATACGTGAGTTTTTTAAAATGACAGATGTAATGGCACTTTTATATAAAAGAAAAGCCAAATCTGCAGTCGTCAAGATTTAATTGAATGGATTTTTTAATGTGTTCTTCAAGCTATCCCTGTCCTCAAGTGAAAAGGGTTCTCAAGTTTCAGCACAATGAAACTTTTCAGTTCAAATGAAAAAATCCAGTAATTTTCTCAGTCAGCTTCTATTAATATGCACAGAAAACGGAATGCACAATGTTAAATACTACTGTATACGTTTTTGTATCAATGTGTGAAAACAACAAGAAGAACAACAACAACAAACCCAGTGTAACCTCACAAAGTGAGAACTGGGAAGAGTAATGTGTACACAGATCTTACCCCTACCGTTGAAAAGCTGTTTGTGATAGACCCCTGGCAATGTGTGAAAAATGAACCAATAAAAGGGGGTATAAGTGTCATCACAGATGATATCAAACGAAATAAACGTATGGCAACACGGTTTCACAATGTTTGGTGTTATGAAACCAATTGTAAAGAGGAACTGCTAACGAATACCAACACAACTACATACTAACAGCAGCACGAGAATAACAAATCTGAGCATTCATAGAGAGAAAAACTAACCACTTAACAATTAAGGTAGAATTCCCTAAGATAACAACTAAAATAGAAATTCACTGCGATAACATTAAAGATATGACCTTTGAACGAGTATTCACTACCAGAAATTCACCAAGATAACACTTAAAGATATGGCCGAGTATTCACAACCAAAAATACACAATTAAATATATTACTTTGAACGAGCATTCACTATTAGAAACTAATTGTAATCTATTCTGCACAGAGCACATTTCTATCTCTCCATTTGCTACATAAGATACAGCAAGTATAGATGCAAATGTAAAATCTGCAGAAGCTCTATTGCATCAGTGCCATGAAGCCCCCGGATTTTCTCGAGTGGGGAACAACACCGTTGAATAGTTTCTGAATATATTGCAAGTAGAAAAGACATAACAACTGATTCAAGTAAAGGGCGCAAAATAGGAAGAGGGCAAGAACCCCAATAAGAAATACTCTTTGAAGAGGGAGTTTATATATCTCAAGCGTGTACAAATTTCAAATGGCATCTAATTTTAGGACTCAGCTTCTAGATAAAATTCTAATCCTTCTTACTGCTACCATAACAGCCGTTGTCAAAACCCTCTCATTCTCATTGAAACACATGAATATACCAAGAACTTCCATTGAGCATCAAAATGGACGTATCAAGTTCCTGAAAACTAGAAAACCAACCTGGGGGAGGGGGTGCGATATGTTCCTCGGACAATCCACTGGAGACCCTTTCTTCATCTCAAATCATAGGGAGAAAGAAAAAGAAGAAACACTATTGTCTGTACAAGAGCTTAGACTACAGTTGCAGAACTGCCCAAAAAATAGAGATTCTTGGTGTGGAAGTAACTTCCTGTAGTACTGCTTTGAACAAACAAAAAAAATCTTACTATGATGAAGCAACTATCCAACATGTTCCTTCACAAAATATACAAAACTCATGCATAAGAAAGGTTGAATAGAATTATACCAAGACCAGTCGGGGCGAACATCTTGCAAATTTTCTGAACTGATATTTAAGGATCACTTCATGTAGGCCTGCTTGAGACTTCACATAGATTGGCTTGGGATCCACTAGAAATGTCTGTTGATGAAGACCATTGATCTGGAACCATCAGAAAGTATGTCGACATTGCTTTCCTGAATCTCGTTTTGTATTGCTTTGGAGAAATCACTGTTGGGGATGAATTCTTTGGCCCACCTAGAATGCCTGAAGCCTTTACCCACGTCTCAAGATGTTTGTCCCATGTATACTGTCTCATGAAATCAATAATACCAAGCACCAGTTCATGCTTTTCCTCATCCACTCCGACTAGTAATGAATAATCCATCACATCTATTGACTGCAAAATGGTAACTGTATCAAAATAGCAGACCAGGGACTGGAAAACACTCTGCATTTAATAATTGTGTTTGAAGAGCATGAAGTCGCACTTTGGAGACTTCAACATATACTTGATGCTGGCTGGCATTGACTAACAAAGAAACACTTGGAGAACATACTAAAAAAAAGAGAATTACTGCAGCGACAAAGTAAAGTGCATCTTGCAAAAGAAGGGAGAAACAATAAGAAACCAACGTAAAGATAAGGGGTATAGTGAAGAGAGAGAACAGGGAGGCGTCCCAGCAACCATTTTATTTGATCTTTACTGGAGTAGAAATGATAAACTAGTAACCCCAGACAGAATTAAGAAATGCAGAACGATGTATAGAACACAATGCAACAAAGTAACTAGTCATGATAGGATTCTGTTTCAAATCTTACAGCTAGAAATGAAGTATCATTCCACACAGCTCTCTGCAGCAGCCGCTTAGCCTTCGTTCCCACAAAAATCGGAGAAGTTGGCATCGCTTCAATTAAGTTCTGATCAAGTAAAACTTTGTTACTTCCACTTGAATCTGGATTATAGCGTGATCGGGAAGACCCTTTGAGGTCATACAGTTTAGTGATGTTGCGCTTAAAAAGAAGATTTTCCATAACAAGCACATCCATTCTTGATTCTTTTCCCCCTTTGAGATGCTTTGATGTAACCTAAAAATAATAATTGAAAAACGAAGTGAGCATCATGGGAAAAAGTATTAAGGGGGAAAAATGAACACGTATAACTACCGAAATGCTGTTAAAGATTGGAGAAGAAAATAAATTTCAGAGAATCTTTTAAGGGAAGACCAAAGTACAGAAGTTAGATCTGTCCCAGTGAACCAATTTAAATGACCTTTATGGGAACCTTTCAATTTCTTTTATGGTACAGCGAGGAGCACCTCTAAAGCACAAGACTGACTATGTTGGAGAAGTTAGCTCTATCAAGAAATTAGGTCCACATAAATTTAAAATGGGAGGCTTAACAAAGATAATTTTACAAATTCTTCAAATATTTTGACAATAAATGTTTGCTTCACGGAGGTCAAATGGAGATATGGTAACCCACAGATACAACCTTAGGTACAAACCTAGACTGGTTCATCGAAATAAAAGTTGCTCCACAGCACACAGATATCAGAAAGCTGAAATACCGACTATAGCAGTGACTTCGGTTAAATAGAAATAATATACAGAAGGATACCTGGTAGATCCCCAAAATCTTTGCCAAGCAAGTTGGGCTCCCACTAGCTATTGATTCAGATAAATACTTAAAGTAAGCTGGTGCAAACTTGATAAATGACTCCAACTCTGTCTTTGTTACCTGCTTGATGATAAATCGGTCGTCCAAGGTTTTGGCAAAGAAAACATTGCTCTTGCCACCCTGTGCACCCCATTTTTTACATCGGCTAAGGGACCGTATGAAGTCTAATTCATAGGGACAACAAGACTTTCTTAAGGTCTCAAAATGCTTTGCATAATAACAGGTGACTGTGTACTTAACCTTTCCCAGAGGTCCATCATCTGAGAAAGATATTCGGGCATGCAAAGCATTAGTATATGCAGGTGGATCCATGTTTGAGTTGCGAGAACTAAAACTCGATGACATGCTTTCATCTGTAAATCCGAAACTTCTTGGAGAGTTCGAAACTATTTCATCCACAGACGAGTGTGAAAGTAAATTTAATGAATCCAGAAACGGCAGAGAAGCTGAAGATTTGTGATTTTCTTTCAGATTTTGAGGTTCATCTGACATTTGATTGTGGTAATCTGGTGACACAAGTGCATATGAGATAATACTTGTTGGCTCATCATCATAAACTGGAACAACAATGTCACTAACACCAACAGCCATCAGCAGCCTGGCACCACCTTGATGTAGCAATTCGCTAAACGACGAGATATAAACAGGATTATGCTCGCCCAATTTACCAACAAATTGTGGATTTGATGTGATATTCTTGTTGAAGGAACGATAGAAATTTGAAAAATGTGCCGTTGCCCAGGTCAAGTAGTCCGCATTATCAGACTTTGCAGATAAATGAGGTGTTACAGCCCCACTATTGCCACACATAGACCTTTCGACGTCTGAGTTTGCTGTAACTCCACCCAAAGCAGAAGAATCTACAAGGAAAGAATCTGGAAATGCACTGTTATGCTCCTTAATAGCTAGGTGGCCTTCACCAGTCCATGCAGCATCAAGAGTGTCAGATAAACTTCCAACAGAAGGGAACTTTCCATCTGAAAGTACACGTCTGACATTTTTTCCAGGTTCCGGTACATTTCCATCTCCTGTAGTTCTTATAGAACAAAAAACCTCAGTGTCTTTCCCATGAGTTAAGTTCTCATCAATATTCAATCTTTCATGAACCCCATCAGGAATCTGACGGTGTCTTCCTTCATTAGATGTTATTTCAGTCTTCCCATTCTGAACAACTGAATCACAGCTACCTAAGTTTTTGCCAGGTCTCGGAATTGCATTCCTTTCAGAAAGTTCCTCGCTAGAGCTGAAGCACTTCTCCTTCAGTTGTGGTGTCAAACTGCCCTGAGTTTGGGAATTTTTACCATGAGAACTGGAAAGATGTATCAAGCGTCTGTCCCAGAGATAAGCATGAAAAACCAACTGCCTTCTCAATCGATTTATCTCAAGGATGTCAACTGCAGGCTGACCAATTTTGACCTCCCCACTAAGTGCCTTGCATAACAATCCCTAGAACAACGTGGACACCAGTAAGAAACAAGTCAAAGTCATTTGAAGCAACGTTGCAGCATTATCCAAAAGAAAATGGAAAGTGTAAACACAAGAAACAAAAGACCTGCCCTTTCTGTTCAGAAGGGAAGGAAACTCGAGGTCTGATGCCTTAATGACAAATACCATCAGGCACACTTTCAATTAGACGAACGAGTTCTATTTCGAGTGATGGTGCCCTTTACACTAAAGCTTCCAAATCAGTACATCTACTGAGCGAATTAACAGCAGTGATTGAAATGCAGCCCTGAGGAGAAGTCCACCAGTTGAAGGAATTCCTAATTGCCCAGGCGGAGGGGGTAAGGTCAAGGACCTAGCCCTAAGAGTTGTATGGTGTATGGTCTCATTGGCTCAAGAGAAAGAGATGCGAGGCAAAGCGTGAGGAAACCTATCAAAAGGGAGGGTTCTATATCACACATTTATAATGGAAGGTTTTCTCCAACTTCTGGGTTGACCACCTAGTCAAAGGATTAAGCATATGGATAATGGAGTTACCAAAGTCGATCTCTCAGTTGGTATGGAAAGCTCCTTTCAGTAATTACTAGGGACACATGTTCATCTTGGGATTGATGTCTCTCTTCAATCAATACACCTTGTTTCCCTCTCTGTCTCATATGGTCTTATCTATTCTTAGTAGTCTTTCTTGTTTTTTTACCGTCTTGCTTAGGGAAGATGCATCTTTTTCTTTTATCCTCCTCTAATTGGGCTGGAAAAACTTTTTTCTAGTTGCTACACTAAGGCTTAGCTCCTCTCATATTCTTTTTCTACTGCTACTTCTTATTAGAGAACCCTGATTATTTCTTTCTTCTCCAACTCGGTGCTGCATTAATTTTCACATATCTTAGAGTGAGAGAGTGCACCTCTGAATTTTAAACACATACTTCACCAAAATTCTCAGTCCTAAAAAGTTAAAGGTTTGAGACATGTTATCCACACCATACAGAGAAATTACTTGGGCTGTCATCTTTAGAAACAGTTGAATATCAAAAAGGTAATCATATCTATCTTTTCGATCAGCCATACTGACAAATTTGTTTATACCTCACCGACAATGCAGATGATACCACTTAGTATCTAAACAACAGGAGGGGAAAATAAAAGAATCACCTCAAACTCAGTTTTCTCCTTCTCTAATATTTCTTCCATCTCTGCAATCTGCTCACTTATATTCGGTGCTTTCAAGCTACTATCAACAGAAAAATTTTCCAACTTTACATGAAGAGCTTTGGACACCTCAGCAAACAAAGCATTCGCCCTGCTGTGCACCTTCTCTTGCAGAAAATAAGTACATCAGGAAAAAAAGCGAAACACAGAGGTAACAAAATTGAGGCAAGAATTCACTCCAACTGTACCTCATCACCTTCTTTCTGAATCCACTCGTCATTATCATGGCTAAATTCAAGCTTTGGAGGTGGGAGAAATACAGAATAAACATCAATAGGAGCATATCGAAAACAAGCTACCATTGTCCCAAACCTGAGGCAACAAAACCAAATATCAAGTGCAGAACAAACCATTGCTTGGGCAACAAGAAAAAGAAGAAGAAAACTTAGTGGATTTAAAAAAAAAAGAATTGGACCAGCAACACCAGTTAATTATACATGCACCATAACCACAATCGTGCACAACACAACACAAAACCAATTGAGAATATTCATCACTGAAGAACTGCAAGTGCAACAGTAGTAAAACTGACAAGAAAATCATACACCTGTAAGATTTTCCTAATATAAGCCTTTTCCGCGATGTTATTATTTTTTGTGCAACTTATCCAGTAGCCAAGTTTTCCGGGAGCATTGTGTTGCTGTAATGTTCTCTCTTAGTATGATGTAATTCAACCAAGGGCAAGAAGAAATAGCATCACATGCTCAGTCAGAGAGCAACACAAGAAGTCCCCAATGTGAATTCTACATCACAAAAACATTGGGAAACGACCAAAAATGATTCAGTAAAACCAAACATAAAGCCGTCAGGATAGCTGATGCATGCTGATGAGCTACATCATCAGAGTATTCATGCAAACCACTAAAAGCTAAGGACCCATGCAATATTAAGGAACTCTCAGACCAAGAAATAGGAAACAAAATGATTACACCTCATCGTAGAAGGAAGTTTGACTTCAGTAGCTGTAGCAGCAGGCGTATAGTAGTCAATTCAAGTCAACGAATTTTCACATAAAGTGGGGTTAGGCACTGAATTTAACAATGTAGAAGGTAATATTCCCACTATTTTATGTGAGACTCTGTTTATTTGAAAAAAGTACTTGATTACAGATACCAACTTTAACCATATTGAGAAAATGCATCCCAGGTGACTTCATGATAATTTTTCTGATGCTTCAGGTTTCTGTCTCTGGATAATTTACAGTTTACATGATATTCAGTAGTTGATTAAAGAAATTTAAAGTCAGGTGAAGGCATTATAATCCCAGTGTGAAAAGTTTTTGATGAAGATCCCAGTGTGAAAAGTTAATGCATAAAAATGCCATATAGGAAACAGCATTACCCATAGAACCGGAGACAATCTCGGTGAAGAAGATGACCACAACTTGCGACCCTGCTCGCTGCTGCATGATTTGAAAAACTGAGTTCCAAAAATTTCCCAAAAGATAATCCCCAAGCAGCATCAGACATCAATACCCTCCTGGTTGGAGGAGGGAAACCATTGGTCCGAGGACATCGCAGACACCTGTGCCACATCCATATCTTTCCTTCCCGTTCTCCTGGCAAGATATGTTCAGGTAGGTTCTTTACAGAAATTGTGAGGCTGCCTTGCCGATGAGTATAGCAACGAACATGTGCTTCTGGCGGCATTTCACATGAGGGACACCTATAATTCTGGTAAATGTATAACATATTTCAGAAAAAAGTACCATAATAAACCATGCATGCAAAGAATGTATAGACTGTAACTTTAAAAGAGGAAGAGAGATGTTACCTGAGCAAACAGCTGGTCCCGTAAAAAACGGCCCAAAGGCATATCAGAGAGTCCATAGTATTTTATTCGAGAAATATGAGCGCGCTCACAAACAGTTCCTTTCCAAACACAGCGTGTTGAATGGGACACTAAAATACTCTGCTGATCGGAAGATGAGGAAGGAAACTCTTGCTTAGATGAGCCTAATTCCTCAAAGTAACTATTATCAAATTCCGGTAGCACCAATTCTGAAGTGTGAGTAGTGCGTAAACTTTCCACAACATGAGAAAGGCTACCAGCATCCCTCAAAGCATTGATAGGAAAATTCGGTATATAATCATTTCCTGCAACTTCACCTCTGTCCAGTGGAGATTCTTCATGAGGGTCATTTGGAGCCATTTTATTCCTCTCATCAGCTTGATCTGAGAACTGAAGCCTTGAATGATGTGAGGAATTAAGACAATCAGAAAGGTCTACCTTATTTGAGGCAGTTGTAGCACTAGCTAATGAGTTAGAACCTTCAGGGAAACTTGACTGTTCAACAAGCATTGGAGCATTGTTGGATGATGATGTGATACCAGACAACATGTTGGTTGAGGAATGAGATGACATGCCAAGGCAATGGTGATCAAGGGGTCTCTGGGCTATGGGTAGAAAGAAACCAGGAATCATAGAAATGGATCTTTGAATAGTTGATGGTTTATCAGGCAATGCAACTTTAATTGGGGACTTCAAAGGGAGCTCTGGCAAGGAAGCACCTTCATCAGCAAGAAAAGATGTCTCCAGAGCCAGGTGATAAGCAGCAAAAACTCCATACTGGATAACACGTTTTATCTTCTTCAAATCATCCCCATTGGCGCCCTTGAGCAAAATCTGAGACCCACCACCAACAAAAAGAGGAGATCAGCTTTCCGCACTTCTTGCACCAGGAAACTGTTAAATTACAGAATGATAGGTATAACATTTCTCTTTTTGTTTAAATGATGGTAGTGTCAGGACAGTTTGCGCTACCTCCCACCAGCATAGGAGCAACATTCACATTTTCTAGGATCATGCATAAACAGTACCTATAAGCTATAGCACGAAATGTCTAAAGCCGAAGTTGAATAATTTTGAGCATAATAATTTACATACTGCTTAATGAACAAATCATATTCATAGCAAGTTTATTTAAACATTGAGACGAGACGTCAAACTCTAATACCATATCCTACCAGTGAGTTTGTTATACCAAAGGATTATTCTTTCTTCTTTATCAGAATTTTCAATTAAGAATAGTTTTGGTTATTAGTTGTTAAAGCTACAAGGAAGAAATATAACCATGTCCACCATAAAGAAATTGGATGTAAACTAAACCTGTAGAATGTAGTATGCCACACAATTCAGATTTATTTCATGCTCCAGCTAACATACAACTGAACAAGCCATTAAACATGTGACTTACAGTACAACCAAATGGCTTTGGGCATCCCTCGAAAAACATCAAGGTCTTTGTCAATTTTTTTCCAGCTTGCCCAGCACTACCATGCTCTTCCACGAACTTATCAACATGGAATGAATCACAGTACCCTAACTTTGGCGTTGTAAGATTATCAATTGAAGGGACTACTTGTGCACCTGTACAACGGGCAATACGCTCTAAAAGTGACCGCTTCACATTGAGAACCAGAGATATGTCTTTCGCAAGCAAGTATTCCTGCGCAAATCGAGATACTGACTTCTCTACTAACAGAATGCTTGGATGATGAGCATCAATCTTTGCAACAGCCATCTTTAGATGGTCCATTTCCTAGAAGAAAGAATGATCCAAGTAAAAGTTATGAACCAAACAATGTGAATCCAAATAAAAGTGATGAACCAAATAATGCAATTGGGCTCCCTAATATGCCTTTCTCAATACCATGGATAACAAGAAGTTTAGAGTATTCCAGCTTACGAGAAACCAAAGAAAAACCTCCAATGAGCGTAAAGGGCACCGTAGCCCCTAATTATCATTTCAGTTACTCCCTTGAAAAAATATTTTCTCCTTATGGTCTCTATTGTATTACGCTGGGTATGTTGGTGTTGTTGTCGGTATCTATTGTATTATCCAGTGAATACTAAGAAAGTACATCGTAAAATTAAATACAAGAACCAGTCTACTTTTTTGATGAAAAGGAAAACAAAACCAGAATAAACTGATGCAGAATCAAACAGAACTTGTATATAACAGAATTCACAGAAAAACGTGAAGTACAATACTGAAACACTTGCACATAGAAGAGACCTCCTTGAGCCTACACCCTCAACCATCATAGACTCACTAACCAGCTTCCCCTGTTACATCCTCTCGTTTCCTAGTCCTTCTCATTCCCCAACTTCCCCATACTTATTACCTCCCCGGTCTGCACTCCGTCCAAGATCTTCCACCAGCACAGACCATCTTTTTCTGTGCTACAGCATATACAATTGCACCTTCTTGTCAAAAATAGAATAAGCTGATTGACAATACGCATTGGCCTAGAAGATTCAAATTTAGGTCTAATACTCTGTTTAACTCGAAAATGAGGGGGAGACTTTGTGAGTTACTTCCATCAAGGGATGTATCTTATATTACCTTTCAGTTTTTCAGTTCTAGCTGGAAAGGAACTTGTACACATTTGCTTCTTCCTTTTTGTCCAATTCTGGAAGGATCAAAAGATTGATGAAGAAAGGAAGTATAACCCTCCACTTTTACCTTTACTTCTCTTTTACTTGCTAATCAAACAAGGTAAAATACCTCTTACCTTTCCACTCTTTCTCCCCCCTCAAGCAACTCTTCCTCCTTCCAGCCCAACCAAAAAAAAGACTAACCAAATCTAAAAATTTCCCAAATTCAAAGTACTACCCTGCAAATAAATGTACAGGAAATGGAAATTTTTTACAGCAGTTACGTGTTGCTGAAATCATTATACTTCCTTGAACAATCAAAAAAAATGTACAGGAAATGGATCCTAGAAACTCAAAAATCTCTCCAAAACAATAGCAATCATATTGTACATATTAGATTGCCCCAGCTTCTTTTAAATAGTTCACTTCAGAATCTTAAAGGAAACAATTCCATATCATGGACCAGCCATTATCTTACCCGTGTATTTCAGTCGTTAATTTTGTTTTCATGGTCAGTATATGATATAAAACCAATTCAAACCTTTTTTATGAGGCAAAGGCTTCAGCAGTTTTATTAAGTAGATAGAACTATTAGTTTGAGTTGATGTGCAAGGAAAAAGAACAAGAGAGATGGTGCATTTTGCACAAAAACTTAATCTATGGACGAACTTGAAAAATGTCTAGTGAAGGACAAAGAGTGATAAGGAGGTATAGCTAAGAGACAAAACGACAACCAGGTACTGAACACGAAAAAGATCCTGCTGTCTGGGGGCAGAATTGCATTTCCTTGTCCTATCAAGTAACTAAAAATTATCAATAAGAATTGGATTGAGTGAAAACCTGCTGCAATAAAGTGTCAAAACTTGACAAATGGTTAGCCACCCGTTGATATTCCAGTGCTCCTCCAAGGATTAGGAGTCTAGGCTTATCTATTTTTGAGGTCATTCGCCGGTGCGCCACATTTTTCTTACAAACAATGCCCTTAACCACCATACTAATAAATAGCATAAAGGAGAATGTTATCAGCAGAAGGAAAATAAACTTAAGAAAACTTGCATAGTATGACCAATAATTTAATGGAAAAATAAAGCACAATGATGCCAGAAACCAAGTGAAAGAATCATTCAATAGGATTGCTCCTGATGGAAAAATTAACATTTGGCACCAATTTAAACACATCACTTAGAATCTGTGCAAGCATAAAAACAAGCAACTCGAAAATCTGATTCCTGCATCATGGAGCCTGCAGTTATTTGGTGGACAATCAGAAGTAATTGCAGCACAGAATAGGAGTCTAGTCAAAGACAAACGGCAAGTCAATAACTAAAATAAGCAAGTATCAAGTTTGAATGCAGGGGGAAGAACAATTGAGCTGCAACGATACACAACAGGAGCATTTTGTTTAGGTGTCGAAAGTTAGGTTTATTTGTAATTCTTATATAGAGAAGATGAAAATAAGGTATATGAGAAAGTTTAGTTTAGGTCATAATAGAAAGCCATATAATCTGATGCGGAAAAACCTTTCTCTACGATGTCCACAGGCAATGCATTTAATCTTCACATATCCACAAGGATCCATTCCTCCATTTTGACTCATGTCAGGCTTTAGGAGTGTGGCAGCTTCCCAGGATAAAGACGTGATTATCTCCGACCAACTCTCTTTATTATCCTCCTCAGCTGGAGGAATTTTTTCAACTTGCAAAAGCTGCACAATCAAAGCTTTAAAATGTCCATCAACTACATTTTTCATGGCATTTCTATGCTCTTCGGTTGACCTATACCTACTATGGTACTCTCCACCAGCTAAGTTGCACGATGAATCCATGTAACCCCACTCCCCTGGAGCTTCTTCACCACCATAATCATCCTCGTCAAATAAAAGAGATTCTCTGTCATCCTCCTCTGTTTCTGGCTCTGGTGGCAACCAGAGTAAATAACTATTCTCAAAGTCAACAGGTGCATTATCTGTATCATTCACATCATAAGGAGAAGGACCTTCATGCTCGATACCATTGATACAAGTATCTGCTTCATTCCCAAGCTCTTTCATCCCTTCTGAGTTATGCCATTCACTTTTCTCTGCCAATAATGAAGAATTTACACTATTTGAATCAATTTCAGCAGGTTGAGCATTGCTTGGTCCACAAATATTATTCATCTCCTTGTAGTTGAAAACACCATAATAGACATTTGGTGGAGTAAAGTGCCTTGGCTCCGAATGTGATCCACAAACACCATAATTATCATCCTCATCATCACTCCTGCCATAGCAATGCTAAGTAAGATAGCTAATTGAAACATACACTGAATAGATGATATTTGCCTAGAAATAATACATGAAATTATACATAAGAGCAGGTAACGTAAAGGTCTGATTTCAAGTGTCTCATCTATCTGTCATGATAATACTATACATGCTTGGCCCATACAAAATAATCCAACCTGCAACACAGAGGGTGCTTCTCAAAAGATATAGCTCTCCCCTCCCAAAAATATTTAAACTTGTAGACAAGGCAGAACCACAAGGAAAAAAAAAACATTGGTTATGATCCAAATATGCCGTTATGGGTCTTTAGTACTTGGATAGGTTAAGGCAGGGTTATTATACCTTTTATTATAATATTGGAGCTACGAGCGGCATTGAGTTTCTATAACCCCCTAACGACAGGTTTCAAATTGGGAATAACCGAATAAGAATTTTTCACAAGAAGACTCCTGACCTAGAGATAACAAATAAATGCCCCTTTTTTATTCCAGAAAGATTTTACTGGACTACAATATGATATAGCAGTAAATGAACTGGCATATCCAAGTAAAGCTTGCTCGGCTCACACAAGCTCAAACCTGGGTCATTTATATGATTAAAAAACAGAGTGGGTCCCCCTGGCAAGCTATTGTACACGGACTAAGGTACATAACCATATCTGATATGGGTCACTCACAAGTGTTCAGTACAGTTCCAGTTTTTGGATAATTTTTGTGTATTTTGAACAACCTGCATTAAGAAGCTATACCAATGTCACACCCTCTCAACACATGTATATCAAGGCAAAAAAAGGATCCATGTTAAAGTTTATCAAACAGAACAAACTTGCAAAAGCTCAACCCATTTAATATTCGCGAAAACTCAGGATACTTTCCATTTTACTGTTTCCAATTTGTCAACCCTTCCAGTCTTTCGAACTCCAAAGCGCGACCACCGGGGCTCTTTTCTCTCCTCCTCCATTTCATCATCATTATTTCAATTAACCGCCTTCAACATCACCAGTGACCTCCACAAGCCACAGCTCCTACTAACCTAAGCCATATGGCTATCAGATTCTCCCTTCCTTATCTGGCGAACTTTGCTTTCTCTAGTTCTCTTTTTCTGGAAATTCCATTCCTCATCATTTTCTCCAGTGAAACCAGTAGCAGGTAAACCTTAGCACCACCCCCACCACCGGGGACACACACAGATTTTCTCCTTTAGCTCTCGAATACAGTTTTTTAACTGAGTTATTTGCCTATACGGCATAAATCCAACGACAACAACAACAACAACATTTAACCCTCAATCTCAAACTAGTTGCGGTCAGCTATATACATCCTTAATATCTGATGCACTCCAATTGGACACATTCATTGCACTACTCCACAATCTGTCCTAAGATTATCTAAAACTAGGGATCCTAAATCTTAGACATATCCTTACATTTTTCATAGAAACTGCATTCAAGCTTTAAAAACTCTTTCAAACACTTGACCTAATGCAAGTGTGCTTACAACGACTAACCAAAATTTCAAGTAGTTGGTGTTGCCTTTAGGGATATTTTGCTTCCAATATATTTTGTTCTTTGCTAAGTCCGCATATATTTCAAAAAACTGTACGTCTTTCCAGACATGCTTCGTGCAAGTCATATAGGTCTATCCATCGTTTTAAAATCTTCAGTCATCAGATGTCACACCTATGATCTGGTGTTGACATGGCATAAATAAAATCTTATTTCTAATTTGTCTAAATGACTTGATCCCAACTAATTATATGAACGAGCTCGAGCTTAGTTTGTTGTACAAAAGAACCGAGCTGAGGTCAAGATTGAGCTCATAAAAACTTAATCTAAACAAGGTTAAGCTCGATTCGAGCCTTGTATATATGCTAAGCCATGTTCGAACCTTCAAAGCTGGTGTGATTCAGCTCATATCCAGCTCTAAATATAGCAACAATGGGGTTACATTAAGTTTCTTATTCTTTGTTCGGTTTACCAGATCAAGACCAGTATTGGATTTACCAACTGGGGTTTAAATTTGTTTAGCTAGAGAATACCTTTGATCAAGTTTACCAATCAACTTTTATCCCAGAAATTCTTTACATAGCAACAATCAGCAACTAAATACTGAAAGTTATTCTAAAGCAGTGAGGCTTTACAACTCACAAATGGACAGACAATAAATCAAAGCACTAATAGAAGAGCCATAAATCAAAAACTAAAAATTGTTAAAGAACCTTGAAAAGTATCTTTTGTTAATTGAAGTACTGTAATAAAGATGGTTTCTTAATCCAGGATCACATATAAAGATCAGCTAAAAGCTTGCTGTTCCATATGTGGATCTAGCAACATGCAAATTAGGCTTTTGATCATATGTTAAATAAGATTGGAGCAATTACAACAACAACAAAACCAGTATAGTCCCACAAGTGGGGTCTGGGAGGGAGTAGGGTCTCGGGAGGGAAGATTGCAGCGATTATGCAATTTGTATGTGTCAGCAAACTAGCAAGAGGGGCGTAAAGGAAATGAATCCTGTTTATACATGTTTTTCGTCGGTACATATGACACTAATAATAGATACCTGTAGCAAGAGACAAAATGACCAAAATCTGGATTCCCCAGAGATGTTTCTTGGTCTTGCTTGAGAGCTGCAGGACCCATCTGAGCTGATTGAGAAGCGCTTTGGCATGAGCTGCATGTTACATGCTGATATGGCCCGGTTGGGTAAACAGTTGAACTACCACTGCTACCACTGTTACAAGTACAGCCCGACTGGTTGCTGGCCAAACTTGTGGTAGAAGGAGAGGGGCTGAGGCCTGGACTAGAAAGGTTCATCCTACTATCAACTGTGGCTAACCCCTGCTGCCACTGCTTAAAACAGAAGTTACATACTCTTATCCTGTCTCCATCTTCCCGGCCAGACTTTGGCTCCTCATTTGGGACAGGAACAGTGTTTGATGCACATTTGGCACAGAAAACTCGGCCACAGAGACGGCAATGATGCCTGCGGTTAAATACAGTAAACTGAGAGTCACACTCGTAGCATACCCTACAGCTCTGGTCGGGCATCCAGAAATCCCTGGACACACTCACCTGCTCTGTCCTTCTCGGGATCCATGATTTTACTATGTCAACTATCTCATTGAGCTTCTTATTTTCAGGCGTATCCATGAATGCAACTTCCAGGATATCATGCTCATCATTATCTAATAATCATCTGCCACTGCTTGTGCTACTAACAATATGTATGTGTCTCCAATATATACTGCATAGAGAAAAAGGGAATTCACCGCACATTCAGATTATCATAAGCATCACTGCCTACTATCATCTGCTAGAGATTCTACAACTACCAATTCAAATATTCTCCAACATCTAAAGAAATGACAATCAAGCTTTAGTTGGGATATCTCATATCTCACAGCAGGTGTTCTTTTAGCTCAGACTTCTATTTTTTCGGCCATTAGTGGTGACTGTTAATATGAGACAAAGCAATCACAACTAAAAAAGGCAAAAGATAATAAATTCTAGACAAAGCAATCACAACTGGAAAAGGTAAAAGATAATAAAATTCTTAAATCACAAAAGATTATCAATCGATAAGCTACGCCTCAATCCCAAACTAATTGGAGTTGGCTATATGAATTATATACCTGGTCCACTCTATTTGGACCTATTTCATTCCAATACAAACTAATTCTCCTTTCAAGGCAAAAATCACAAAAGAAAAATGATTAGTACCAATTTTATTTTCTCCATCCAAATCCTCACCACAGCACCTAAAAGAAGTGAGTTTTTACAATGGAATTGCTACTTTAACATATAAGAAACATCTTTTATTTTTGCAGCTCTCTCTTCAGCATCTTATATAGACTGAAACCCGAATTACTGCGGATGAAACAACGGAGATTCCGCTATACACCCAAGGGTGTGGCCTAATGGTCAACAAAATAGGTTGAGAACAATGAGATATCATGTTCAAATCTCAGTGGAGCCAAAAATACTACGTGATTTCTTCTCATTGTTATCCGTACGTGTGCTGGTGGCAGGTAAGAGATACCTGTGGAATCAGTCCACGTGCGTACAAACTAGCCCAAACACGATTACCAAAAAACACGGATTACACTGTCTTACATTACATAACCATTATATATATGACAATACTACAAACTTGAAGAGTACAATAGCAATTCAAATAGATATTAAATCAAAGAAATGAAGTGCACCTGAAAATTGCTTTACTAATTCCAGCAGTTAACAGAATATAACCAATTTCAGATCCTTTATACACCGAACCCACCACCGGTCACCGCCTTCTTATTCTTCTTCTTCTTCTTCTTCTTCTTTAAACTTGTTCTTTCAGTTAAAATTTCTTTTTTGATATTATGTTTTTCGGTTGTAGAGAAAGTATTAAGAATGTGGAATTAAAGTTGTGGCTGAGAAATTGGAGGCAGTGATTAGGATTAAATTAGATATGTGCACGAAAAGTACTACACTAATCATTTTTATTTTTGCTAAGGAGAAAAAAAAGTTAAAAAGAAAAAGAGAGTCACGAAAATAATATGAGAGTAAGACAAAGACACAAATAAAGGTAGTGAAGATTTTGTGTGCATGCATTTCTTTGAATTCTTCATCTTTCAGTTTCTTGCCACGTGCCCGCTTCAACCTTCTTTTTTCTTTTGTTTCGTCTATTTAAAAACCGGAAGAAAGAATTACACGTACATCATTGCAATTTAGCACATCTTATCTTCTTTCCAAAATGACTTTCCTATCTATTAGTATTCTGACATGAAATGAAAGGAAAAAGATATATCATAAAACTATGTAATATTTTAATTGCATATTATCGTATAATTTTTTCAGACATGAAAGTAGAGAGATTTATATATATAGTTGAAATTACATAGGATATATGCGCAAATATCTGAAAAGTATGAATACTTCTCTTAATAGTTCTATTGTTGTGCTTTCTGTCTCTCTAAATCATTTTAAAATTTAACTGTTGTTCATTCTATTTTATTTTACTACATAATTTAATTATTCCGAAGAAAAAAAAAACTTGAAGTGTTAACTTTGTCCCCTTATTTATTATTGAATGAAATATTCATCAAATTGTTAAAATTACAATTACTTTGTATAAACATATATTTTTGTTTGATATAAAAAGACTTGTGTGCAATTAATTAGCAAATCTATATCTATTTATATCTATCTATCTATTTGTATAATAATCGATTATTTCTCTAATATTTATGAATATTGATTTAATTAATTTCTTACTATTTAAAAAATAATCATTAATTATCTCCTAATATTTAGAATTTTGATTTTTCAATTCCTTTCTTCTTTAGAATTTGAAGCACTTTCATTTCATACTAGGGAAGCTTCGTTGACTTTTTATCCCAGTAATATTTAGGAGTATTAAATTTTATTTTTTAGGTTTAGGATTGTTTGCCCCAAAAAGTTGGAAACAAATCAATTGAATTTCGAGCGTGGGAAACGATAAGTAAGTGACGAATTCGATTGAAGACAAAAAATATATGATAAGATAGAGAGGATACAATATTTGAGAAAGATTGTGATTGCAAGACTAGGTAGAACAATATATTGCCTTTGTATTTCTTGTTTACAGCCCTTTTTCTCTTTTTTCCCAACCCTTGAACCAGTGCCTCAACACACATATATATAGGAAAAAATCTACCCCCCC
>MCJB01052589.1:0-33372 GCA_002018475.1 Nicotiana obtusifolia | reverse complement strand
TCAGTTTTTTGGGTTCTGTTTCAGACAAAAACTGAAGCTGACTCCAACAACTTCACAATCTGTTGTAGAAGTTGCAACAACTACAACAGCAACTGTAAGTTGTTGGAAAATCAGTAGATTTATACTCAGGTGAAAAATCAAAATAAAAGAGCATTGTGATACTTACCAAATTAGCGAAAACCACCACTCCCAAGTAATTTCCAGTGCTGCAGCAACAAAATCCAGTCAAAAAATTACAAAAACGGGTGGTCACGTTTTTTCTTTCTTGAGCAACAATGGCGGACGAAGAATAAGAACAAGAAGAACAATGGAATGAGTTGTAAAGTAATTCCCACTGCTACACGAATGAAATCCAATCAACAAAATTGCAAAATCAGGTGGTCTTGTTTTTTTTCTTTCTTGAGCAAAAATCAGTCAAGAAGAACAAGAACAAGAAGAAGAATCTGTAGATGTAGAAGACGAAGAAGAAGAATCTGTAGATGTAGAAGACGAAGAAGAAGAAACGAGTAGCAAAATAAGAAGAAGAAGCAAGAAGAAGCAGCAACAAGAAGAAGAAACGAAGCAAAAAAAACAAAGGCAAATATGGTGGAAACGGCGCAGGAGCGGGTAATATTATTTGGCGCGCTTTTTCCCCCAGTAGGGTTTATGTGGGTTGGGTCAAAGTGTTAAAAATAAAACTTGAGTTTAAAATAGCTACACTAAAAGCTCTGGGCTAAAGTGTTAAAAAAGATAACTTTGGGGTGATTCAAAACTCCCTAATCATTAATCCAAAGTTTATCACCCCTACTCAATATTTAAAACTAGAGTTACCCCAACTCAATTTTAAAAGTTTTTTGTCACCTATAATTAAAACCCCCCTCTTTGTGTGTCTCTTAAGGAGAAATAATGTTGAAGGATCTGATAGTGTATGAGTTAACTGATCCAGTATACATTTGAAAGTTGCACGACATATATTTGATAAAGGAGCTGCAATGTTCCTTTTCCTCTTTTTTTGGCAAGGCACGATAATGGGTGGGTGACAGTCTGACAGATAGAGGGGGTGCGTGAGGGGAGGGATCAGGTAGTATATTAAAGTCACAACGGGAAAGGTGCCTCTTTCTCTTTCAGAAACTACCATTATGTTTTAGGTAGATCGTGGAGTGAACTATATGTTCATTCTTGACATTTTGAAATAGAAATACGTGCTTTAGATAATGTAATTTTTGAGTACCTATATTTTAATTTGTTTGATAAATATTTTACTTGTTTAATCCTTTATATTTTGTGTTAAAATTCAATATGAAATGTTATGGAAGTTTGAGGGTATGGGTGCCGTAGGGATGTAAATGTGGGATGAAAAAATCGTTACACTACTATGGTTCGAATTAACAGTCGTACAATCTATATCTAATAAAAGGAGAGGTAAAAACACATTATTAAGACAAGTGGCATAAACACAAAGCCAAGTGGCATTATTAAGACAAAATAAACTACCTTTTTAACTAATAAAAAACCTTTTTAAATTTTGAATTAATTGGTTACTCTATTTGAATTAATAAATATAGATATCTTATAATTAGCTATATTAAAAAAATGAAAATATAAAAAAAAAAATTACTATTCATTCAAATTGGGGAATTATTTCAAGTTGGAGTATTAAACTTATTTTAAAATTAAAAAATGAAAATAAGAAAAAATTAAATTAGCTACAATAAAAAAACGAAAACATTAATAAAAAAAACTACCTATTCAAGGGAATAGTTTCAAGCTGGAGTTTTAAATATTTAAAAATAAAAAACGAAAATAAAGAAATGAAAAATTGCCAATTCAAATTGAGGTGTGGTTTCAATTTGGAGTTTTAAAATTATTTGAAAATAAAAAACGGAAATAAAAAAATAAAAATTTGCCAATTTAAATTTGGCATGTGGCATAACCACAAAAGGCAAAGTGACATTATTAAGATAAAATAAACTAGCTTTTTAACTAAAAATAATTAATTTTAAATTAATTGGTTACTCTATTTGAATTAATAAATATAGATATCTTATAATTAGCTATATTAAAAATTCGAAAATATTTAATAAAAAAAAAACTACTCATTTAAATTGGGGAGTTGTTTCAAGTTGGAGTTTTAAACTTATTTTAAAATTAAAAAATGAAAAATAAGAAAAAATTAAATTAGCTACAATAAAAAAACGAAAACATTAATTAAAAAAAACTACCTATCCATGTTGGGGAATAGTTTCAAGTTGAAGTTTTAAATTATTTTAAAATAAAAAATGAAAAGAAATAAAAAGTTGCCAATTCAAATTGGGTGTGGTTTCAATTTGAAGTTTTAAAATTATTAAAATAAAATACGGAAATAAAGAAATAAAAATTAGCCAATTTAAATTTGGCAAGTGGCATAACCACAAAAAGCCAAGTAGCATTATTAAGACAGAATAAACTACCTTTTTAACTAAAAAAGGCTTTTTAAAATTTGAATTAATTGGTTACTCTATTTGAATTAATAAATATAGATATCTTATAATTAGCTATATTAAAAAAACAAAAATCTATATATAATAAAAGGAGAGGCAAAAGCACATTATTAAGACAAGTGGCATAACCTCAAAAAGTCAAGTGGCATTATTAAGACAAAATAAACTACCTTTTTAAATAAAAAAAAAAAACCTTTTTAATTGAATTAATTGGTTACTATATTTGAATTAATAAATATAGATATCTTATAATTAGCTATATCAAAAAATGAAAATATAAAAAAAAAAAAAAAAAATTAACTACTCATTCAAATTGGGGAGTTGTTTCAAGTTGGAGTTTTAAAATAATTATAAAATTAAAAAATAAAAAATAAGAAAAAATTAAATTAGCTACAATAAAAAAAAATGAAAGTATTAATAAAAAAAAATACGTATTCAAGTTGTGTAGAATAGTTTCAAGTTGGAGTTTTAAATTATTTTAAAATAAAGAAATAAAAAATTGCCTATTCAAATTGGGGTTTGGTTTCAATTTGAAGTTTTAAAATTATTTTAAATAAAAACGAAAATAAAGAAATAAAAATTTGCCAATTTAAATTTGCGAGTAGTTTCTTTTTAATATAGTAGTCTTTACATATATATATATATATATATACATATATATACACACACAGAGACACGCATGCGCGCACACACACAGAGAAGTAAATAATTATATGATGCCAAGTGGTATAACCATGAGACGCCAAGTATAGAGTTTTTGGGCAAAACTCCAACAAAGTTAGTGTTTTAAAAATTATTTTTAAATAAAAAATAAAATTAAAAAAATAAAAATTACAAATTCAAATCTATCTATCTATTAATAAAAGGAGAGGCAGAAGCCACCTTTTTTGCCAAGTGGTATAACCACGGCCATCTAATGAACGCTCCCAAAAAGGCACCAAATCAGTGTTAGTAAGAAAGTGAAAGACGATTTTATGCGAGTACTGTTTACGTCAAAGATGGTAATGTTTATTCGGGTATTTTTCACTCTACTTAAGTAAGGTCAACTTTCTGAACCTATTTAACTTTTATTAAGTCCGAATAAGACTGTTCAGCCCACAACGTCGAGAGGGTTCTTAGTTATGTGATTAGAAAGATATTCTTTTTCTTAAGAAAAATATAGTTATTATGATGATTTCATATTAATGATGAAGACGGATTTGACTGACCGTAAAATATTGATAGATAAGTAATTTGAAGTAATACATTCACAGTTATTATAGAAAGGAGGAAACTTAACGAGAATTAATTTTTGAAGCCTCATAAAAGGCCAAAAAATTTCTAAAGTAGGATGCCAGAATTGATAGAGAGTTAGTACGCGTTTAGCCTATCTATTGTTGTCTTACCAAGTTGTTTTTACTTCTCCTTTTGTTAAGTTCCAAATCTGCATGCTTTCTTCTTCGTATAATTTGTTTATTTCTATATGTATGTCTTTAATATGTATTTAATGTTTGGTTTGCAAGCGCTGCCTAAGAAAATTATATCTTTCTACTGTTATGTTGAAACCGCGATTCCCTTGTGCCGTTAAAAAAATAACTTCTTGAAATACATTATATACTAAAATTAGGTCCAGATTCTTTTTAGATAAACATATATTCTTTTCAACTTAGTTATGAATTTCTGTTATTTTGCTTTTCACAGCTTTGCACGCATTGAAAAAAAATTCATATCTCACTACTGTCATGTCGAAAACACGATCCGCTTGTGCCCTTAAAAAAAGGACTTCTAGAACTACATTATATACAAAAACTAGGTCCAGCTTCTTCGTATATTTGTACAGATATGCTTGTGAATTCAATTATAAATTTCAAGTGTTCTACTTTTCACAGATTTGCGCGTCCAGACTAAAAAATTATATCTCTCTGCAGACAAGTTGAAACCACGATCCGCTTGTGCCATTGGAAAGACGACTTCTGGAGCTACTATATATCCAAAATTCAAGTCCGGATTCTTTGAAAATTTATATAGATACTCTTTTAAACTTAGTTATGAAGTTCTGTCATTTTGCTTTTCACAGCTTTGCACGCCCTGACTAAAGTATTTTATCTCTATATAGGCACATCAAAATCACGATCTACTTGTGCCGTTAGAAAGAGGACTTCTAAAACTATATTATATACAAAAATTAGGTCCAGATTCTTCGTATATTGTACAGATATGCTTTTGAATTCAGTTAAAAATTCAGGTATTCTGCTTTTCACAGCTTTGCACGTCCTAAATAAAAAAAATTATATCTCTCTACAGGCACGCTGAAACCACGATCCGCTTGTGCCGTGAGAAAGATGACTTCTGGAGCTACAATATATACAAAATTTAAGTCTAGATTCTTTGTAAATTTATACATATATTCTTTTGAACTTAGTTATGAATTTCTATCATTTGGTTTTTTACAGCTCTGCACGCCTTGACAAAAATTTCTTTATCTCTCTATAGGCATATTGAAATCACGATCCACTTGTGCCGTTAGAAAGTGAAATTCTGGAACTACAAAATATCAGGTTTTAGATTCTTTGTAAATATATACAGATATTCTTTTTAACTCAGTTCTATATTTCTATCATTTATTTTATTTCTTCTCCTCTATGAGTGGTTAAGAAACTTTTGTAATTGGTCGCACTATGACCTGTTGAATTTGCTGTTGGTGATTCCACAATAGCATAAACAATTATATATTTTTTTTTTAATTTACTATTTTTTTTGTTGGCATTGATGAACCAACTGGGAGAATAGTTGTTGAGATGATTCCTGAAATATTTGTAGGTCCTGTTCACATACAGGAAGATATAGATAGCAACAAATCTGCCATGATGATTAAAAATACAATGCGCGAATACGAATACTAGATTGGTAATGCTTAAAATAATCCTATTTAATTATACTATATTACTATATTGCAAGTTCATGTTATTGTGACATTTACTAATGAAGTTTTGGAATAATGCGACACTATCCTTCAGAGTATCACTCCTTGATCGCACATGTATACACTAGCAATTTGATATAATTGAGAGTGGTATTTCGTGAGTTTTTGTTTATGTTGTTGGTTATACTTTATTGCCAAAATATTAGAAAAATGTATTAATTAGGTGGGCAGTTGCGAAAGTTTTTCTATCAAATGTGCCATTATGTTCGAACACTTCTATTTTTATCATATCATGTTCAGTCATAACAGTTCACATGTAGGAAATCTTCTACCTTTGTATGAGCCTAAAGTTTAACAGGATTTCGGCAACCTTTGTAAAGTAGGTTTTGAAAGAAAAACTTTATTATTTCAGCATGTTCTTTGAGTGAAATTAGTGTAAATATTGATCTACATTCTTCTTTAAAAAATTGATTCTTAAATCAATGCTTAGTTGACTCCTTCAGTAAACAGGTCCAGCTAACTTTAACAGATGAATTAAGAAAGATGAATATTTCTTAGAACATGTCTTATCTCACACCTCGCTGCTATATGCTTATTGAACTTACTACAAAAGTAATAATAGCATGAGAGTTCCATAAAACTACTTTAAGTGTGTGTATGCACCTAAAGTGTAACATGCTTTAGATGCAAATTCTCCTAATATTTTCAGCTATTGAAAAGCAAAAAAAGATCCACATTATTCTTCTAGCTAATGTAACAGACCTAAACCATGTTATGCCCATACTAGAGACCACCTTTAAGCTAACCAAAGCAGATAATAGAATGTAAAAAGAGAAAAAAAAAACTTACGCATACTCAATGTTTACACAAATTTGTATTAGTTTATCAATGATGGATTGATGTGAGAATACATACTACTCCTCAACTATGTTTAGTAATAGATGCATATATGAAGGACATGTTCAATCAGTTTATCGATTTGGATTGTGGTGTAAAAATGAGCATGAGTAAGTTTTTTCTTTTTCTTCAAAAAAGAGACTTTCCATAAAGAATTTTTTTTTTACATATATATTAGCTTTTATTGATTTTGCATTTTCCTTTTGGAAGTTTAGTCCAAAAGTCAGTTCCACCTTCAGAGAAGACATATCAGTCAATTCGGATTTCGCATAGAAGCTGCTGCATCATCGTAGGCTTCGTAAAGAAATGGTGGTTGCTGCTTAAAGTTCAAGCTATTCATACTCCACAAGTAGAGGTAAACCAATGAAATGCTAATACATGATTTTCTACATTTTACATCTTAAGTTCTCATGATTGAATTATGCATGAGGATAAATAGAATCAAGGTTATCGAGTACTTGAGTTTAGTAATGTTGTAATAACTTGGGTTCTTTTTTATTGAAATGTGTTGAACTCTATGATAACTACACTGTGACGAGGAATTAGTATGTAGTTTGATTACTATGGCTGGTGCGGAAGAGAGCTAAAAGTATACACATTTCAAAGATAAATTTTCATATTAAAGAATCACAAATAGATGTTTTTGCAATGTACAACTAAGATTTATTAATCTATCAGACGATAATTCATGCTTCATTGAACTTTTGATATTCTTTCCTTTTCACTTGTCCAAGAATGATTAGTTGACGCTCTATTATGATTTGCACAATCTAAGAATATTCTTTTTTTAAGTATATTTTCTTATATTTTCTTATACAAATTTAGTCCAAAAATCCAGTTCTACATTCAAAAAGAATGTCAGCCAAGTCGGATTTCGCGCAAAAATTACTGCATGATCTTAAGTTTTGTAAAGAAAGGGTAGTTGCTGCTCAAAATACAAGCTATTCATACTCCACGATAGAGGTAATTAGTGCGTAGCTTTCGCCGAAGTTACTGTTGATAATTCTAGATTTGCATAAATAATTACATTTTCTTATTACACTCTCCCCTTCATAGCCTAAAGAATTAAGCTTTTTACTAATCGTATTACTAGGAAGCTAAAAAATATTTGTTATCATTTCACTCGGCTGCGGTTTAGTCATGCGGGGTGGAACTTTATGGATTGGGGCATATCCTTTTGAATACCAAAAAAACGATTCAAGTGAGTTTTTTTATATGTTCATATATCTGAAGGATTTTACAGGATGTTTAGAAGTCTTAATTTGACTTTGATATTTCTCTTCGCAGCAAATGATGGCGAACAGTTGGTTTGGTTTAAGCGTGTGTTTAGGTTTCTGCCATTACTATCTCTTTCTATAACTTGTGCTCTTATGGTCCATAAAATGTTGATTGTAGATGCAAGTTTGTTTTCGTGACGACTTCGCTCTCACAAGCTTATATGGTTCATTTTATTTATGTGCCTTCACTTTCCAATTGCTTGAAGGTTCTACTAAACTTCTTCATTTTTCTTCCTTGAAAAGGTTTGTTCACGTTTTGATATGTGGACTTCATGAATATGTCGGAGTCTAATTTCTACCATCCATAAATTTATACTAATTAGTATTCATTGGTAAATATTCTCTTACCTGAGAAGGTTGTGCAAGAGTTTGATCCTTCAACAACTTTAAATTCTATTAAAAAGGCACAAAGAAAACTACAAGGGCAGCAGAAGAAGATATTCAAATAAATCTTAAAAATTTCTGTAAAGTTAAATTAGCTAGTTCACTTTAGTTCTCTATATGATGTCTTTAACTTGACAATGCATCCTTCATGAATACTCATTCTGTTTTGTAATGTAGTTTTCTGTAGTTAATTGAGAGAAACACATACCATTGAATGACTGACGCTAATGCAATGTAAAATAGAATTATCAGTTTTCGTGAAAGTTAACTGAAGTTTGCGACAAGACGAGGCTATCCCTAACTTTTAATCATGAATTATCCTCTGTAAATATGTGGAAATTTCATAAAATAATATATTATTTTTCTAAGACTTCCGTTTTATCCATCATGTAGAATACAAGCTAGAGACAATACCAAAAGGTTGATATTGCACGATTGCACGCATGTGTACCTTGTGCAACTCTGTTGTAATTCACCTATTTAATGGTGTTGCTACTTAAGTAATTGCCTAATTTATGTTACAGTTTGTCTAATTTCAATCTCTTTATTACAAATGTCTCATCAAGCAATCTTAATTGTCATCAAGCAATCTTAAGCAGCCGTTATTTGTTGCCTTTCTCAAATAGTGCTAATACATGTAGCCAATTAATGTTTTATTTTCTTCCTTAATAGCTGTTTATTAAAATGGATAAGTGTGTTTCTGCATGACTTCAATTTATGAATATTCAGTGCATTACATGTTTAAAGAATAATAGCATTTGCACACTTCTTTGTATACCGTATTTTTCATATAATAGTTTTTTATAAAAAATTATATTTAATATTTTTCGCACAACGTGTGGGTATGGATACTAGTACATAATAAAATGAGGGGCAAAAGCACATTATTAAGACAAGTGGCATAATCACAAAAGGCCAAATGACATTATTAATACAAAACAAACTACCTTTTTAACTAAAATTATTTTTTAAAATTTTGAATTAATTGGTTACTCTATTTGAATTAATAAAAATAGATATCTTATAATTAGCTATATTAAAAAAAATGAACATATTAAAAAAATAACTACTCATTCGAATTGGGGAATAGTTTATTTCTAATATAGTAGTCTTTATATATATATATATATATACACACGCACATATATATACACATACACACACATACAAACACACATATATATATACACACACACAAAAAGAGAAGTAAATAATTATATGATGCCAAGTGGTATAACCATGAGACGCCAAGTATAGATTTTAGGACAAAACTCCAACAAAGTTGGTGTTTTAAAATTATTTTAAATAAAAAATGAAATTAAAAAGAATAAAAAGCTGCAAATTCAAATTTGGGAGTAGTTTTAAGTTGGAGTTTTAAGACTAAATAAACTACCTTTCTAACTAAAAAATCTTTTGAATTTTAAATTTTGAATTAATTGGTTTCTCTTTTTAAATTAATTGGTTATTCTATTTGAATTAATAAAAATTGATATCTTATAATTAGCTATGACAAAATTGAAAAACAATTACCCATTCAAATTGGGGAGTAGTTTCAAGTTGGAGTTTTAAAAATATATTAAATTAAAAGAATGAAAATATAAAATTAGCTATAATAAAGAAGGAAATATATAAATAAACGAAATATCCATTCAAATTGGGGACTAGTTTCAAGTTGGAGTTTTAAAAAATATTTCAAAATAAAAAAACTAAAATAAAGAGATAAAAAAAACTTTCAATTCAAATGAAAAATATAAAAAGTCAAGTGATATTATTAAGAGAAAATATTTTCAAGTGGTATTCAAACTGGGGAGTAGTTTCAAGTTAGATTTTTAAAATTACAAAATAAAAAAAAAATTAAATTAGCTACAGTAACAAAACGAAAATATTTAAAAAAAAAAAACCAAAAAAAAACTACCTATTCAAGTTGGAGAATAATTTTTGTTACTCCCTTTCTAACTAAAAAACCTTTGAATTTTAAATTTTGAATTAATTGGTTACTCTATTTAAATTAATAAATAAATAGATATCTTATAATTAGCTATAATAAAAAAAGAAAAGAAAATTACCCATTCAAATTGGGAAGTAGTTTCAAGTTGGCGTTTTACAAATATTATTAAATAAAGAAACAAAAAAAATAAAAAATTTCTATAATAAAAAAATGATATATAATAAAAAAGGAAAAAAATTCTACTCATTCAAGTTGGGGAGTAGTTTCAAGTTGGAGTTTTACAAATATTTTAAAAAATATATATATATATATATATATATATATATATAAAATTAGCTATAATAAAAAAATAAAAATACATAATAAAATTATCCATTCAAATTGTGGAGTAGTTTCAAGTTTGAGTTTTAGAATTATTTTAAATTAAAAAACAAAATAAAAAATAAAGAAACTTTCAATTCAAATGAAAAATACAAAATTATAAAGATACTATTAGGATATTATACATAAGATAAGCACACACACACACATATATATATATATATATGTATATATATATATATATATGTATATATATATATATATATATATATNCACACACACACACATATATATATATATATATGTATATATATATATATATATATATATATGCGCATCGGTTTGTACTTTTGATGAATTCAAAATTATAATTTAGTAAAAAAATATTACATTATTTAAATTTCTAATAAAACTACAAAATTTGAAAATTAATCAAATAAGTATTACAGTAGAAAGGAATGTACGAAAAGAGGGGATAGAGATAACTTTATAATATTTATATTTTAAATTTGTTAAAGAATAAAAGATAAATAAATAACACTCAAGAAAATCATCAATAGTGCTAAGTACTTGCTAATTCAAATAATAAAAATAAAAAAGATCAAACAATTATTTGATTACTATATGATGTGTATCTTTTAATTTTGTAAAGATTGTGTTATATTTCTGCACACTATATTAAACAATAAAATACAACTAATATTTAATAAGCTAATATGATATATTAGCTCATAATTTTATAAGATTAATATTCTGTCAAATTATCCGCGCATCGTGTGGGTTCTTATACTAGTTATTCAATAAAATTTCAGTTTCAGATTTGCAGTTGCGACAGTTATGAACTACATATTAAACAACATAACAATGCCCCATAATTAAACAATGTAATTGTGGTGTTTTTGAGCTACATGTTACAGCGGTTATGTTAAAACTGCCGTATATATTATTGACGCACGGGATTTTGGCTATTTGAAAATCTGTTATTAGTACAGATTATGGCGGTTCGAAACCGTCTCATACTTGCACGTGCATTTGAGAGCATAATATAACATGGGTATTTTTTCTATGTGCTATTATTATTTCCCAACAATAATCTTAGGATGTAAAATATATGAGCTAGTTGTTTGGACTTGTTTCCATCTCTACAGGCAAGAGAACTGAGTTACTACTAACTTAACCACCCCTCCCCAAAAAAAAAGAACTCTTTTTCTAGAGAGGAAATGTTCTTCTTTGAGTGGTTGTTTATCCTTATACTGATTACAGTGTGCTATCTTCCATCGAGAGAAGACATTTTTTGTCCTTATAGCTGATACACACTTCTGTATATATCGACAGCAGTCTGTGCAGGATGATAGCATGAGCAGCAAGGAGAAGGCTCACTTAGTAAATTACCTTGTGTAATTATGGAGTAGTCTTGCATATTTGGATCATCTGAAGGCACTTCATATCTTACACTACTCTCAGAGTTTCTGAAGCAATGGTCAGCAGATATGCCAGTCTTCCCTTGAGAAAGTGTCACGATCCTAATTTTCCTCCGTAAGATGTTGTGACGGCATCATGTCTCTAAGACTAGGTAAGCCTAACAAAACATGCAGAATAACCGAAATAATAATAATTTAAATCTCAAAACATCCACAACTATATATATAAAGGCAATCTGCAACCCAACATATACATCTCCCAAAACCCGGTGAAGTATAAGCCACATGCTCTAAATACAGTACGGAACGCTCCTATACATCACTGTATACAAAAATATAAAGGAACAAGAAAAGAATAGGATAGAAGGGGACTCCGAGGTCTGTGGTCGCGGGCAGGTATACCTTGAAGTCTCCAAAGCAACAATATATCGCACTAATATCGAGGCTGATAGGATGTACTTGGATCTGCACAAAAAACATGTGCAGAAGCGTAGTATGAGTACACCACAACGGTACCCAGTAAGTGCCAAGCCTGACCTCGGTAGAGTAGTGACGAGACCAGGTCAAAGCCCTACTGGAGATAATAAGAAACAAGACAGATAATATAATGACATAATGAAATAACAGGGAAGTGAAACAGTGAAGAATTTACGGAAAATAACAACACGGAATCAAGACAAGCTAATTCGACAAGAAAGAAAAATAACAATTTTACATGTTAAGGAAATAACAACCAACACTATAGCAAATAAGGAAGATTAGCAGGGGCACTCCCAAGATACCGCCTCGTAGTCCCAAATCATAAAATAATTCACTTTCCTTATATCACTGCGGGGACATTTAAATTTAATGTTAAGAATTATTTTCCCGAAATAGCACCCCACGTTGTAGCCCACCTTATCATACCGCATGGCTTCTAGTAGTTCCCCTACTTGCCACGCATATCAATCCCACCTTATCTCACCGCAATGCGTTTCAACACCCAAACCTTCTACCACCACATGCGTATTAATTATCACAACGGCACGGTAGAAACCTCGTGCAACAATAACAACCACATGGCAGAAACCTCGTTCAACAATAACAACACCACGTTAGAAACCTCGTGCAAACAACCAAACAATCACCTTAATGATAACATGAAAGCCAAGATACAACAACTAAGTAAATGATAATTCACAACTTACATCTTGCCTCAAAAGAACCACGGCCGTTCAGTTCAACACCAAACTCAACAGCAAGATATTTCAAGGACAGCAATTTCAAGTAAGAAGTTCCACAGTTAAGTAATGAATACGAAATTCACGAAAAGTAAGTAATTCAACTAAACATGTGATACAAGTTGCAAATAGGAGTTAAAACAAGTAGACATGTGAAATTAGGCTAAACATGATGACTATAACGTGCTAAAACTATTCAATTAAGGCATGAAAAGGAAACTACGTAGCAAAATCCAGAATTTCAACATTAATCCCATGTATGCACTCGTCACCTCGCGTAAACAGCCTTCACATATTACAAATTATCACCAAAATACCAAATCCTAAGGGGAATTTCCCCCACACAAGGTTAAGCAAGTCACTTACCTCAAACCACGCTCAATCAAATCAACTAGAAGGCCTTTCCCTCGATTTTTCAACTCCAAACTGCTCGAATCTAGCCAAAACAATTTCGTACTATAAATATAACTATAGGAAACAAGTTTAAATAATGAAACAACGATTTTAGTAAATAATTGGAAAACCACCCCAAAAGGTCAAACCCAGGACCACGTTTCGAAACCCGACCAAAATTATAAAATTCAAATACTCATTCGATATCGAGTCCAACCATATAAGAATTATCCAAATCCGACCTCATTTAGCCTTTCAAAACCCAAAAATATGGTCTAAGAACTTCTACACTTTTTTTCTCAATTTTAAACTCCAAAATAATAGTTAAGAGGTGTAATTAACAGTAGATTCATGGAAATTAATCAAAAACGAGTCAAGAATCCTTACCTAAATACTTCCTTTGAACATCCCTCAAAATCTCGCCTCAATCCGAGCTCTCAAAGTCCCAAAATGGAAATGAAATCAAACCCTTGATTTTTCCCTTTTCTGCCCAGTTATGTCGTGCTTGCGACCTTACTGCCGCATCTACGGCTCCGCACCTGCGGAATTTCCAGTCGTAGGTGCGGTTATGACTAAGCCCAGCACACTTCGCATCTGCGCAGGCAGGTCGCACCTGCGCCTGCGCGTTTGCGGCAACTAAGTCGCACCTGCACTCTGCTCCATCGCAGAATCGACGCCGCTTCTGGGGAACAATTGCCGCACCTGCGAGCCATGCTTGAACTGCCCTCTCGGCTTCTGCATTCCGCTGCTCGCACATGCGAGTCCGCACCTGCGGCCAATCCCTCCGCAGGTGCGATGACACCAAAACTGGAAGCTTCTGCATTTGTACAAGTCTAAATTTTGTTCCGATATCCATTTGAATCACACCCGGGGTCCTCGGGAACCCTTCCAAATATACCAACAAGTTTCAAAACACAAAACAGACCGACTCGAGGCCACAAATCGCATCAAACAACATCAAAAACACTAATCGCACCCCAATTCAAGCCTAATGAACTTATGAACTTCCAAATTCCGAAATCGACGTTGATTCATACCAAAACAACTCCGATTGACACCGAATTTTTCACACTAGTCATAATTGACATTACGGACCTATTCCAACTTCCGGAATTGGGATCTGATCCCCATATCAAAAAGTTGCCTCCCGATCAAATTTCCCATAATTACACCAATTTTGTAACTTTTGCCAAAACACACTGAAACGACTTATGGACCTCCGAAATAAACGTCCGGAAACGCTCCTAAGACCAAAATCACCATATGGATCTATAGAAACCGTCAAAACTCCATTCTGGAGTCTTTTTCATACAAGTCAAACTACGGTCAACTCCTACGACTTAAACTTCTAATTTAGGGACTATGTGTTCCATTTCACTCCGAAACTCACCAGAAACCAAAACCAAACATCCCCGCAAGTCATGTAACCACATAATTAAATAGAGGGAGCAATAAATAGGGGATCAAGGCTAATACTTCTCAAAACTACCGGCCGGGTCGTTACATCCTTCCCCTTTTAAACAAAAGTTTGTCCTCGAACGAGTATAGAGACATACCTGAAGCAGTGAAAATATGAGGATAACGGCTACGCATATCATGCTCAGTATCCCAAAGTTGCCTCCTCAACTAGCTGGCCCCTCCACTGGACCTTAACTGAAGCAATGTTCTTCGACCTCAACTTTCGGGCCTGCCTGTCCAAAATGGCCACTGGCTCCTCAACATAAGATAGATCCTTCTCTAACTGGACTGAGCTAAAGTCTAACACATGAGACGGATCGCCGTGATACTTTCGGAGCATAAAAACATCGAACATTGGATGAACTGCAGCTAGACTAGTTGGTAGTGCAAGTCTGTAGGCCACCTCTCCAACCCTCTCAAGAATCTCAAAAGGTCTGATATACCTAAAGCTCAGCTTGCCGTTCTTCCCGAACCTCATAACACCCTTCATGGGCAAAACCCGGAGTAAGACCCGCTCCCCAACCATGAATGCAACGTCACGAACCTTTCGATCCGTATTACTCTTCTACTTGGATTGGGTTGTACGAAGTCGATCCTGAATCAATTTAACCTTTTCCAGAGCATCCTGAACCAAGTCTGTACCTAATAGCCTAGCCTCCCCCGGCTCAAAACAACCCATCGGAGACCGGCACTGCCTACCATACAAAGCCTCATACGGGGCCATCTGAATGCTCGACTGATAACTGTTGTTGTAAGCAAACTCTACAAATGGAAAGAACTGATCCCAAGGACCCCCAAAATCCATCACACACGCACGAAGCATATACTCTAATATCTGAATAGTGCGCTCAGATTGTCCGTCTGTCTGAGGGTGAAATGATGTACTCAACTCCACCTAAGTACCTAACTCATGCCGTATGGCTCTCCAGAATCGCAATGTAAATTGCGTATCCGGTCAGAGATGATAGATACCGGCATGTCATGAAGCCTGACAATCTCACGAATGTAAACTTGTGCCAGCTGCTCTGAAGAGTAAGTAGTCACCATTGGAATGAAAGGAGCTAACTTGGTCAATCTATCCATAATCACCCAAACTGCATCAAACTTCCTCTGAGTCCGTGGGAGCCCAACAACAAAATCCATAATAATCCGCTCCCATTTCTACTGGGAATCTCTAGCTTCTGAAGCAATCCACCTGGACGATGATGTTCATACTTCACCTACTAGCAATTTAGGCACCGAGATACATACTCCATTATGTCCTTCTTCATTCTCTTCCACCAATATTGCTGCCTCAGGTCCTAATACATCTTCGTGGCACCTAGATGAATGGAGTACCGCGAACTGTGAGCCTCTTGGAAAATCAACTCAGGCAAGCCATCTACATTGGGAACACATATCCTGCTCTGCATCCATAATACACCGTCATCTCCAATAGTGACCTCCTTGGCATCACCGTGCTGAACCGTGTCCGTGGGGACAAGCAGATGGGGGTCGTCATACTGACGCTCTCTAATACGATCATAAAGAGAAGACCAAGAAACCACACAAGCCAAAACTCGTCTCGACTCAGAAACAGCCAATCTAACAAACTGGTTGTCCAAGGCCTCAACAACCAAGGCTAATGGTCTCTCTGCTACAGGTAGATATGCTAAGCTTCCCAAACTCTCCGCCTTGCGGCTCAAGGCATCGGCCATCACGTTAGCCTTCCCGGGATGATATAGAATGGTGATATCATAGTCCTTAAGCAACTCTAACCACCTCCACTGCTACAAGTTAAGATCCTTCTACTTGAATAAATGTTGTAGACTCCGATGATCGGTGTAGATCTCACAAGGGACACCGTACAAATAGTGCCGCTAGATCTTCAAGGCATGAACAATAGCTGCTAACTCGAGGTTGTGGACATGATAGTTCGTCTCATGCACCTTCGGCTGTCAAGACGCGTAGGCAATCACCTTACCGTCCTGCATCAACACCGCGCCGAGACCAATGCGCGACGCATCACAATACACAATATAAGACCCCGAACCTGTAGGCAATACCAACACTGGGGCTGTAGTCAAAACATTCGTGAGCTTTTGAAATCTCTCCTCACACTCCTCGGTTCACCTAAATGGAGCACCCTTCTAGGTCAGCCTTGTCATATGTGTTGCAATAGACGAGAAACCCTCTACAAATCGACTGTAATACCCCGCCAAACCAAGAAAACTCCGAATCATCATAGCTGAGGACAGTCTGGGCCTATTCTGTAATGCTTCAATCTTCTTCGGATCTACCTTGATCCCCTCACTCGACACTACATGACCCAAAAATGCCACTGAATCTAGCCAGAATTCACACTTAAAATATTTTTGCATATAACTTGTTTTCTCTCAAGGTTTGAAGCACAGTCCTCAAGTGGTGCTCATGATCCTCCCGGCTCCAGGAGTACATCAAAATGTCATCAATAAACACAATAGCGAACGAATAAAGATAGGGCTGAAATACATTATTCATCAAGTGCATGAATGATGCTGGGGCATTGGTCAGGCCAAAAGACATCACAAGGAACCCGTAATGTAACCGAGTCATGAAGGCAGTCTACATGATATCTGGCTCCCGCATCTTCAACTGATGATAACCTGAATGCAAGTCGATCTTAGAGAACACTCTTGCACCCTGAAGTTGATCAAAATAGGTCATCAATACGTGGCAATGGATATCTATTCTTCACTGTGACCTTGTTCAACTGGCGATAATCAATACACATTCACATAGAACCATCCTTCTTCTTTAAAAATAAGATTGGAGCACCCCAAGGTGACATACTAGGCCGAATGAAGCCCTTATCAAGTAATTCTTGCAACTGTTCCTTTAACTCTTTCAGCTTTGCTGGGGCCATATGATAGGGTGGAATGAAAATGGGCTGAGTACCCAGTAACAAATCAATACCAAAGTCGATATCTCTATCGGGCGGCATACTCGGAAGATCCGCCAGGAACACATCTGGATAATCTCTCACTACCGGAACTGACTCGATGGTAGGAGTATCAACACTGACATCTCTCACATATGCCAAATACGCATCACACTTCTTCTCAACAATCCGTTGAGCCTTTAAAAATGAAATAACCCTGCTAGGAACATAATCTAATGTACCTCTCCACTCTAACCGCGGTAGACCTAGCATAGCCAACGTCATCGTCTTGGCGTGGCAATCAAGGATAGCATGATAGGGTGACAACCAGTCCATGCCCAAAATAATATCAAAGTCTACCATACTGAGAAACAATAAATCAGCTCTGGTCTCAAAACCACCGAGAACAACTAAGCATGACTGATACACACGGTCAACAACAATAGAATCTCCCACAGGTGTAGACACATAGACAGGAGAACTCAAATAATCATGGGACAAGCCCAAATACGGAGTAAAATAAGATGACACATATGAATAAGTGGAGCCTGGATCAAATAAGACTGATGCATCTCTATGACAGACCAGAATAATACTTGTGATGACAGAGTCGGATGCGACTGCCTCCATCCTAGAAGGAAGAGCATAATATCTGGCCTGGCATCCCTCTCTAGGGCGACCTCTACCTGCTTGACCCCCACCTCTAGCTGGTTGTGCAGTTGGGTTGGCAACTGGTGCGGCGACCATGGACTGAGAAGCCTGAGGGCTCGGTGGAATACGGTAGCCTAAGTAGTCTATAGAGGTGCACCCCTCTTGAGTCTGGGGCAATCCCTCACCATATGACGAGTGTCACCACACTCAAAACAAGCTCTTAGGGGATGTGGCTGGCTCGGGCCTGATGGGCTGGACTAACTTCTGAAAGCGCCCCGTGCATGAGGTGCACTAGACAATGGCAGTGCATAATAAGGAGCCTGAGGCCTAGGAGTGGACAGAATACCGCTGGAAGCTGGAAGTGTTGAATGAACAAAGCGATTCACATAGCCCCTACCATGACAAGCTGCAACTGGGGCAGGGGTAACATTGTATGTGCCAGAATCTCGAGACCTCTTGGCCTCTCTCTCCTCTCTCTCCCCCGAGTCAGCATACCCTCCAATCTCCTAGCAATCCCCACTACCTGCTGGTATGCGATGTCCATCTCCAACTCTCGAGCCATGCTAACTCTGATACTGGGGTTGAGCCCCTCGATAAATTGACGGACCCGCGACCAAGGCTGGTGCATGCCTAGCCAAATCAATGAACTGGACCGCATACTCCGACACGGTTACAGAACCTAGCACAACTGCTCAAACTCTGCGCACCATGCATCTCTGAGACTCTGGGTAACATACTCCCTCAAGAACATATCCGAGAACTGGGTCTAAGTGAGTGAAGTTGCGTCGGCCGGACTACCCAATTCATATACTTGCCACCACTGATAAGCAGCTTCCCTAAGTTGGAACTTAATGAAAGCATCCCCACTAGACTCTATAATACTCAAACTATGAAGGATACGGTGGCACTCCTCAAGAAAATCCTGGGCATCCTCTGACGCCAAGCCACTGAAAGTAGGAGGGTGGTACTTCTTGTACCTCTCGAGCCTGAGCCGCGCCTCCTTAGAAACAGTTGCCCTAACCTCAGGCTAAACTAGGGCGACCGGTGGCACGTGTATGACATCTGGGACCTGGTTAACCTAGACCCGCTACTCTGGGATATAGGCGACGGGAGTTTGTGCTCCTCCCCGGCCTGAGATGTAGCAAGAGCAAGTGGGATCAACTCTACCTGAGCTAAAGTGCCGAACATGCTCAGAAACTGGGCGAGAGTCTCTTGGAGAGCTGGTGCAGTAACAGGCATCTCAGGTGCCTGCCCTCCAACTGGAGCTACTAGTGGCTCCTCTGTAGAAGCTCGTGCGTGTGCTCTGGCTACACCACGTGGACGTCCTCGGCCTCTCCCCCCGACCCGACCTCTCGCGGCTCTAGCAGCGGGCGCCGGTGTCTGGTCATCTGATCTAGTTGTACGTGTCTTTACCATCTGTGAGAGAATAGAAAGATAGAAATTTAGAATCCGAAATCAAGGATTTCGCATGATAAGGAATCAAAGAAGTGAAGCTTTTCCTAACAGTTCCATAGCCTCCCGAAGGTAAGTACAAACGTCTCCGTACCTATCCGCGAGACTCTAATTAACCTGCTTGTGACTCATAAAACCTATGAACCTAGAGCTCTGATACCAATTTGTCACAACCCTAATTTTCCTCCAAAGGAAGTCGTGACGGCACCTAGTCTTTAAGACTAGTTAAGCCTAACAAGACATGCGAAATTACCGAAATAATAATAGCTTAAATCTCAAAACATCCAAAACTATATATATAAAGGAAATCTGCAACCCAATATGTACATCTCCCAAAATCCGGTGAAGTAAAAGTCACAAGCTCTAGATATAGTATGAAACGCTCCTATATATTACTGTCTACAAAAATATAAAGGAACAAGAAAAGAACAGGATAGAAAGGGACTTCGAGGCCTGCGGACGCGGGCAGATGTACCTTGAAGTCTCCAAATCAGCAACACAGCGCCACAAATATCGAGGCTAATAGGATGTACTTGAATCTGCACAAAATGTGTAGAAGCGTAGTATGAGTACACCATAACGGTACCTAGTAAGTGCCAAGCCTAACCTCGGTAGAGTAGTGACGAGGTCATGTCAGGCGCTATTGGAGATAATAAGAAATTAGACAGATAATATAATGGCATAATGAAATAACAGGGAAGTGAAACAATAATGAATTTACGGAAAGTAACAAAACGGAATCAAGGAAAGCTAATTCAACACGAAGGAAAACAAGAATTTTCCATGTTAAGGAATTAACAACCAACAATACAGCAAATAAGGAAGATCAAGAGGGGTTCTCCCGAGGTATCGCCCCATAGTCCTAAATCATAAAATAACTGACTTTCCTTATATCACTGCAGGGGCCTTTACATTTAATTTGAAAATTATTTTTTCGAAATAGCACCCCATATTTTAGCCCACCTCATCACACCACATATCTTCTAGTAGCTCCCCTACTAGCCACGCATATCAAGCCCACCTTATATCACTGCATGCATTTTAACACCCAGATCTTATACCACCGCATGCGTATCAATAATCACAACGGCATGGCAGAAACCTCGTGCAACAATAACAACGGCATGGCGGAAACCTCGTGCAACAATAACAACAGCACGACAGAAACCTCGTGCAAACAACCAAACAATCACCTCAACAATAACATGAAAGCCAAGACACAACAACTAAGTAAATGATATTTCACAACTTACACCTTGTCTCAAAAGAACCACGGCCTTGCAATTCAACACCAAACTCAAATAAGATAGTTAAAGGACATCAATTTCAAGTAAGGAGTTCCACAGTTAAGTAATGAATACGGAAATCAAGAAAAGCAAGTAATTCGATTAAACACGTGATACAAGTTTCAAATAGGAGTTAAGACGAGTAGACATGTGAAATTAGGCTAAACATGATGACCATACGTGTTAAAGTAACTCAATTAAGGCATGAAAAGGAAACTACGTAGCAAAACCCAGAATTTCAATATATAGCCCGTGTATGCACTCGTCACCTCACGTAAACGGCCTTCACATATCACCAATTATCACCATTCCCCCACACAAGGTTAGACAAGTCACTTACCTCAAACCGTGCTCAATCAATCAACTAGAAGGCCTTTCCCTCCATTTTTTTAACTCCGAATGGCTCTAATCTAGCCAAAATAATTTCGTACTATAAATATAACTATAGGAAATTAGTTTAAATATGAAACAACGATTTTAGCAAAGAATTGGAAAATCACCCCAAAAGGTCAACCCGGGTCCGTGTCTCGGAACTCGACTAAAATTATAAAATCCGAACACTCATTCAAAATCGAGTCCAACCATACAAGAATTATCCAAATCCGACCTTATTTAGCCTTTCAAAATCCAAAAACATGGTCTAAGAACTTCTACACTTTTTTTCCCAATTTTAAACTCCAAAACAATAATTAAGAGGTGGTAGATTCATGAGAATTAATCAAAAACGAGTCAAGAATCCTTACCCAAATGCTTCCTCTGAAAATCCCCCAAAATCTCACCTCAATCAGAGTTGTCAAAGTCCCTAAATGAAAATGAAATCAAACCCTCGATTTTTCCCTTTCTACCCAGCTATGTCGCGCCTGCGACCTTACTGCCGCATCTGCGGCTCCGCACCTGCAGAATTTGCATCGCAGGCGCGGTTATGACTAAGCCCAGCACACTTCGCATCTGCGAGGGTAGGTCGCACCTGCGCATGCGCGCCTGCGGCAACTTGCGCTTCTGGTCGCACGTGCGCTTTTGGTCGCACATGCGCTTTTGGTCGCACCTGCGCTCTTCTCCATCGCAGAAGCGACGCCGCTTCTATGAAAAAATTGCCGCACCTGCGAGCCATGCCTGGACTGCCCTCTCCGCTTCTGCGTTCCACTGCTCGCACATGCGAGTCCGCACCTGCGGCCAATCCCTCCGCAAGTGCGATTACACCAGAACTGGGAGCTTCAGCATTGGCACAAGTCCAAATTTTGTTCCGATATCCGAATCACACCCGAGGTACTGGGGACCCTGTCTGAATATACCAACAAGTTCCAAAACACATAAAGGACCTACTCGAGGCCACAAATCACATCAAACAATATCAAAAACACGAATCGCACCCCAATTCAAGCCTAATGAACTTATGAACTTTCAAATTCCGAAATCGATGCTGATTCGTACCAAAACAACTCTTATTATTGACATTACGGACCCTATTCCAACTTTCGGAATCGGGATCCGACCCCGATATCAAAAAGTCCTTTCCCCAATTTCTAACTTTCGCCAAAACACACCGAAACGACCTATGGACCACCAAATCAATGTCCGGACACGCTCCTAAGACCAAAATTACCATATGGAGCTATTGGAACCGTCAAAACACTATTCTCGAGTCGTCTCCACACAAGTCAAACTACGGTCAACTCCTACAACTTGATCTTCCAATTTAGGGACTATGTGTCCCATTTCACTCCAAAACTCACCCGGAACAAAAATAAACATCCCGACAAGTTACGTAACCATATAATAAAATAGAGAAAGCAGTAATAGGAGATCAGGGGTAATACTTCTCAAAACGACCGGCCGGTCGTTACAGAAAGAGTCAAAACCATCCGCCTATAATGGTGGATTTTAATTTACTGGTAGAGCAGGTCATTGATATTTTAGGCTAATGCTTTATGATCTCTAGACTGGTAGTAATACTCACTGCTTGGGGCTTAGCAAGCTCTATCCGTTTCGATTTTGAAGAATGAAAATATGATTTACTAAGATGAGGCTAAAACGAGCGATATGGATAGTGCGAATTTATATAAGTGATCCTAACTAGCTTGGCTTTATGTTTGGTAGTTGTTTAATGTAAATATGATTTATTATCGTGCTTCCCATCAATGCTAATTAGTTTGATAATTTATGTTCTTATAATCTATTTCTACGGCATTTTTTTGGCTGATATTGTAACAACAACTTTCTGAGGTAGTAGGCAAACCATGGAGGAGTCGCGTCCACGAGTTTGTTATTATGGTCTATATTTCATGAATATAACTTTTCCATCCCATCTGCTTAAGTGCTAATAATGAGCTTTCATGGAACCGTTTACTTTGTAAAACAGCAGGAGTGTAGACACATTTGGTAGAATTCTGGAACATTAAGTTGACCTAACAGAAGAAAGGGGAACTAATGGACAAAATTCAGCTTTCAACAGAATTTTTCTACTTAAACAATAAATCTTCATTACGTTATTAGAGTGAATAAAAAGATTAGGCTGAGCCTAATTCGTGCAATATAAAGGAAGGGACTGAACAATTATACTTTGATTGTCCAGTAACTGCCTTCCAACAACAGAGACCAAGATAAAAATCTTCTACAAGCCTCCACATATGCATCGTCTATTTCTGGGCAGTATGTGTTTCAAGCTCTATGTGAAAGTTACAAATGAGCTCTGGATACTTGGTGGCTGATAATTTTGGAGTTCTCTGGAGATTAGTATAGTTGACATAGTGAAGTCCAAATCTTATGGTATATCCATCTAGCCACTCAAAGTTATCAAGAAGGGACCAAACAAAGTACCCCCTTACATCTGCACCTTTCCTGATGGCATTTGCCAATGAATTTAAGTAGCTATCCAAGTAGTTCACTCTACGAACATCGTTCAACGTATCCTCTATAGAAGAACTGTTCCCAGCAAAGCCTGCAACATTGCTAGTTATGTTAGTAGCTGTATCACGGCAGATCAAATTGCATCTCGCTCAAGTAATTAGTTGATGAAATGTATCCCATTCTAAAGGACAAGAATGTGAAATATATTTCTTACCATTTTCAGTGATAAATATAGGAGTGTTGTTGAATCTTTCCTTCATATACATAACAACTTTTTCAATCCCTTGTGGGTACACAAATTGCCAGTCCACTTCCCCCTGATAAAAAAGATTACTTTAGCAGTGTAGAAAGTGCAAGTAATAATTTATAGAATGAGATTAAGATGAGAATACTGATGTGATTTAAGGAAACATACAGGTTCCCCGATGTAGATACCGTCTCTTTGTGGAGTCGTTAAATAAGAACCCTCCGACCAAGAGTTTCCATGTACACAGGAAGAATATAAGCAATCTTTGATATAGACAGCCGAATAATGGTTGATGCCAATGAAATCTAGGCCATAACTCAACAAGATCAAATCACTCATTGAAAATTCTGGAAGATTAGATCCCAAAATTTGTACCATTTCTTCTGGATATCTTCCTAATATAATAGGGTCTAAAAACCTGCATGAGGGTACTTAGTCAAAAACATTCATTTATTCTCTTTCCGATGCATAAATGCCAGATCGTGGAGCCAAATTACTTATATAGAAGGCTTACCAATTGCCATAGAATGATCGAGCTCTATGAGTTGCAGCTATGTCTTCTGAGGAATTGCTAAGCGGTTCATACCATTCGATACCCATAGTAATGCCAATCATGCCTTGTTGACTTTTCTGAAAAGCGACAGAAAATAGTCTATATATATTACTGATTTCTTTTTGGGTCTTCTAACGAACTTACAATTTCAGAGTCGATTGAAACGAAGGAATCAGAAGTAAAAGAGCCCAAACAAGAAGGAAAGAAAGAAAGTGGGATTACTATATTATGGTGATTTGAGCTGGGAGTGGGATTGCATAAAGGAGCTGGGAGTTTCCAAGGATAAATTTTTCACTTCTAGTCTTTTAAATATACAATTTCCCTGTTTTACTTCACCAAAACTAGTTAGACTCATGATGATATTTTGTTTTACCTAGTGTTTCCTTTCCTCTCTTTAGACAGGTCAATACTAGCATTGCACTAGAAGAGTAATTACTATTCGAACAAGTTGTGCAAGATCATGCCATGCTGAGAGTTGACATGATAATGGAGAAAAGGGAAAGAGCCGTCGTAAAAACCTGATATCTGGTGCGGTAAATGCGAACAGCAGCTGCATGAGATAGGATCATATTGTGAGCTGCAGTGAAGGGTTCCCTTTCTGAATCCCCACCAGCACTACAATTCCCAAATATACCAGAGCATCGAGCTGGAGGGTAAGTCCCATCTCTATAGCCACTAATGGCCACGAAGCTAGGCTCATTCATCGTTATCCAGTATTTAACTCTATCTCCGAAGTATTTGAAGCATATGTTCGCAAAATAGCTGAAATCATCCCTGAAACAAAGTCCACCAACACGAATGTAACATGTTCATCATTTTGGGTTTCGATAGAATCTACAACTACCTTTAAGTATAAGAGGGGCCCAACTACTTATGGTAAAGTCCCGTAAGTTATGGACAATTATTTGAACTAATTAAATCTTAATGATGCGATTAAAGTGAGCACGAGTTGTACCCGGGTCCACGAGAGTTCTGAGTTCATTGGGGGGGATGCGTGAACGTATTTATAGTACTTACTAGTTAGAAGTAGTTGGAAGTGATGCAGTATGGCAAAGAAGTTAAAAATTGAGTTAATTAATGACTCTAATAACTTCATTGAGTTAATATATATGATAATTGGTAGAAAAAGTACTAATTGATGTATAATTTATCCCATATTTAGCTCTTGTTTGTGTGGATTTGTATGTTAATCACATTAATTCATGTTAATATAATGTGTTTTTATGTGTAGGAATAAGTTGAAAACAATCGGGGACGAAATCGGGGAAGAAAACAAGCCAAAACAAGAAGAAAGAAGCAAAAAGGCGGAAACCAGCCCACAGGCCAGCGCCCAGCGCTGCCTGTGGCGCTGGAACCAGTGAACTGAAGAAAGCAATCTGCCTCCAGTCCCCTGGACAGCGCCCAGCGCTCCCCAGGGGACTGATTCCGGAAAAAGTGTCCTACTTCATCTAGAAGACCCCTAAACCGACCCAAAACCTTCCCAACTCCTATATAAACATCCCTAAACCCATTGTGAAGGGATATAACGTGATTTTGGGAGCAAAAGGAAGCGAGGAACATCAACAACAACAAGAAATTCTCACTTCATCAAGCAAAACTAGTATCTCTATTTTAGTTTTTCTTCATTAGTTATTTGATTTTGTTGAACATGAGTGGCTAATCACCCCTTGTTCTGGGGTTGTGATTAGCCATGAATATTGTGGTTCTAACTTGATAATTTTGTTTTAATAGTTAATGTGGCTAAGATTGTTTCTTCAATTCTATGCTTAATTTCTTAATTGTTTGGCCATCAATTAAGTTCTATCAATTATCTATGCTATGTTTGGGAAAACTAAGTATAGACTAGAATAAGAATTGAAGAAAGCATGTTCTTAACTTTGTTAAAAAGAGCGGATTCGTGGTTAAAATAGGAATATATTTAATCACCATGCTTAATTATTTAAATCGTGTTCTTCATGCATTCTTAATAGATTAATTCCATAGGAATATAGGCATTAATCTTGTTAAGAATAGACGAATAGTACTTCGGAAGAAGGCTATGAGTATCATTATCGATTAATTAGCAATCTTACATTAACTATATGAACGATAAAATCAATTAGAACGCAATAGGATTGGCAATAGAATCGCAACCCTGGAATATTTGTTTTATTGATATCTAAACACATACTTGTTCATTATAATTCTTAGATTTAATTTCGAGTTAAAATTTAGCATAAACTATAAATTCAACTTGATCATTGCTTGATAAAATAACGATATTAGTTGTTATAAAGTAGTTAATTTAAGTCCCTTGGGTACGATAATCCGGACTCATTGTCCTATATTACTTGTCGATCACGTATACTTGCGTGTGCGTAAGGAAGCAACAATATATCTTGAGATGGAGACTATAAATTACTGGAGTAGTCAAATGGAATGGGATTTGGATGACTTATGACCAATTGTGAACTTAAATGGAGTAAGTTAGAAATTGTTATAACAAGTATTGATATACAAATCATGTTGGTTGATTTAATTGGACGTGCTTGACGTCATTTAAGTATTTGGAGTGCGAGGTAGCTGTAAGTTGAGATATATGTCCCTTTAAGGTATTTTTATAAAAAATACATATTTCCTAAGATATAGAAAATGTTTAGAAATGCTTTTATATATGTAGAATGCATGTTCTTATAAATGTTTTAAGATATGTAGAATGCATGTTCATGTCATGGATAAATGTTCAGTTGTTTCACTTGTACACAGTTTAAAGCATTGGGCTCCTCTAAAATTGGGCTGTGACACTCACCGTATCTGTGAACTTAGCCAACCACCATATCTGTCCTCAAGTTCTTGTGGTATGTCATAATGTGTTAATGTGACAAACGGCTGGATCCCTGAAGTCATAGCAAATAACGAACTTGTCTGAGCCCAAAATTTTACTTCTTTTTCTACATTTTGGATTATCTAAAGCATAAAACTGTTAGCAAGAGAAGCAGAACTGACCTTTCTGTAGGAGTGCATCAATGAGCTTACTGTAGTGCTCAATTCCGGCCATATTAACTTCTCCAAACATTCCCTCTGAATTTTATTTTATTTTTAAAAATTCTCATCGTAAATGACAATTAGGAGTTTATTTGTTTAAGATGAAGGAAAGAGAGCAGTGACAGCTTACTAGGTAGAATTCTTGCCCATGAGATAGAGAAACGAAAGCTATTCACACCCATATCTGCCATGAGTTTGATGTCCTCCTGTTTATATTTTAATACCAAACAGATCAGAACTCTTCCATTTCTTAATTCTCTCTTTTCCAAGTTCAATCCTTCTTTTTTCATTCACTTAATTAGCAATCCTAACTCAATACGCGGTGGATAAACCTTCCCCCTTTTTGCCGTCCCTACTGACACTACACTTATTATTTACTACCCTTTGTAATGATGGACGTGAACTTAATATAAACATAAATTTCTTAGAGGTAGTGGGTATGGGTGTAACAGTTGCCGCCTGCCAATGTAGTGAATCTGATTTAAACACATATGTAGTCAAGAAGAAGGCAGAAAATTATTCTCAGTGCAATAGTAGAAAATTTACATGATATATCGGAAGTATTTACATTTAGAATGAGTGTATACGATTTTACTAAATTAAACAATAGTTGCGGTACCGTTCTTAATAAAATTAAAGAAAACTATTTAATTCTATATTGATGCCTCTGCCTATATTGCCTTTAAAGCATTTTCCCCTTTCAAATTAATCTAGTATGTGAAAATTATAAATAACCAATCATACAACCAGGAGATCAATTTTATATGGGACCTTAAAGTATTTGAAACAACAATCTTATAGTTCGAATTGAGCATCAGTCGTACAAGGAAAGAAGCCCTATAACACACACTACCTTACAAGGAAAGAACCAAATGAGTATTTAGACAAAGAAAAAAGATATTAATCAAACAAATAAATTCCTGCTGAAATCATTCTTTATTTCTAGTTTCACGTGAAGTAGGGTCTAGTATAGAATAAACTTGTTTATAATTTAGTAAAAAATTTTAGGAAAGAGAAAGATTAAAATATATGGAAAGGCTGAGCATAATCTAGATTACCAAATAACGATAGTAGTGATCAACAGCAACATCTCCATTGCTTCCATCCTTAACATGACCTGCAACAAGACCAAAATAATAAATTACATGAATTCCTTTTTCTTTATTTGTGGGCTGTGCCTGTGCGGGGAGTAGGTGACTGGTGTTGCTTGATTTGGTAGCCTAAAAACACAGTAAATAGAATTCTTGTTGCAAAGATTGAAATAAATTGGCATTCTGAAAGCTCACCAGCTTCATGAGTAAAAACGTCCCAGTTGCTGAGGCCTTTTCCATCACTGAGGAAAGCTCCTTCATACTGCGAAAAAAAAAAAAAAAGAAGAGCGGTTAAAAACAAGAATATCGGGAAAAAGGTAAAAACAAAAAGGGGAAAGAACTGTGAGAAGAACCTGGTAATATGAAGAGGCCGTTCCAAACAAGAAATTGCTTGAAAATGCTTGGAGAATATGCTTGTCTGTTTGATGACATGACACCATGAAACCAGAAAAGAAGATACAAATTGCTAAGCAGGTATGCCAAAACACTGCAGGTTCCATGTTAGTAAGTCAAAAGTACACTGTTTTTTTCAGTTGGAATGACGAGAAGATAATTAGTTGTTTGTACTTCACTTTTGAGGTCAAAGACGAAAGGCAAGAAGAAAAAGCAACATCTCACACGTTTAAATAAAAATAATCTAGAGAAAATGGCCAGAAATATCCCTCAGCTATTCCCAAGATTTAAACTACATCCTTGTACTATCACAATTTAGCAAAAAACATCCCTAAACTATCCCAAAAATGAGAAATTACACCCTTCTGTTAATTTTCTGTTATAACGAGTTCAACTAGAAGCACATGACTATTCCACAGAAGCACCAACTATGTCGCGGTGCGAGCTGACGTAAATAAAAATTCAGCACATGCTTAACCTCTCAATATCAAATCAATACATTGTCTGCTCATAAGTTGCAGTAAAAAGTAATTCTGCTCATATGCATATCTCCACTTATGTGTTCCAATATGCTGATGACATAAATGTCCAAACAAATTTGAGCAAAATATAAAATTGGCTAGTCGGCAATCAAAAAAAGTATAAAAAAGAAGAAAAAAAAAAATATATATATATATATATATGTAAAATATATATTTTGTCGGCTATTATTTTGAGAGTGGATAAAAGATATATATTTCTCAACAAAACAATTTCTCTCTCTTATATATATATTACATCTTTCCTTTTCAACATTGGTGGATTTGTACGGATATGTCACGTGCATGGCACATTTTATTTTTGATGCTGTTAGCTTCTTGATAGAAAACTAACGGAGAGATGTACAGTATAACATACTTCTATTTATTGATTTAGTTCATATTTCTTTTTTACTTTTATCTACAAAAAATTAAGAATAAGTAGAAATAAAAGATATACGACAAAAATCAAGCCTTGTCTTTTGAAATCTTTTCAACCGAGAATAAATAGAAATTCACAATGATATGATAAGTGCTTGGGGAAAGGGGAAAAAAAAAAAAAAAGGAGAAATGATATGTGCTGGTACAAAAACTTACCAAGTCCAACGAGAAACAAGCAGGTAAAATCCACTCAATCAGAAGCCAAAATAGAGGTCAAACCTTCATTATTCAGCTTGCACTAAAGGACCGAGGGACATTCAGCTTGCACCAAAAAACTTGCTCTGTATGTTGGATGTCTAAGCTGATCCTCTTTTGTCGCTTTGTCTAACTCTTCGGCTAAGGTTAGTTTTTTTTGGTTATTGAGTACATGGGGTTGGTTGTACTCATACTACACTTCTGCACCTTGTATCCATATTTTGGAGCTAATGCTACTATTCATGGCGGGAGCTGACATCGAAGATGTACCCGTTTTCTTGGACTTAGCTACCACTTGTCCTTGGTAGTTTTAGTTTTTTAATTTGTTTATGTACATTCCCGAAGAGATGTTGTTTTTATTTCATACTAGCTTTGTAAATTTAATTCTTATTGGCTCACAACTTGTACTACCAATCCTTGGGTTATTGTATGGAAAATTAGTTATTTTAATTATTAATTTCTTATTATTTTCATTAGAGTTGTGTTGATTATTATTTGGCTTACCTAGCGGGTTGGGTTAGGAGCTATTACAACTAGGTAGATTTTCGGTCGTGACAGTTGGTATCAGAGCCCTAGGTTCATACGTTCCACGAGTCATGAGCAAGTGTCTAGTAGAGTCTTGCAAATGGGTATGATGATGTCCATGCTTATCTTCGAGAGGCTATAGGGCATCTAGGAAATTTCCCATATTTCTAATTCTTATTATGCGGCATTGATTCAGCTTGAAGTGTTTCTCTTTGAATTCCTTCCACTCACTCTATGATATGTTGAGCTCTCGATATCAGTTGTGCATCGACGACTTGTGATGTCATGGACGAGGTGCGAGATGTGTTGTTTGTGTTGTGGAGATAGGCTAGTCTGGAGGACTTCAGGGCAAGTTCAAACCGCGGCTTGGGCTTGGTAGTTTCAATTGTGTGGATATGTGCTTTTAGACTTATATGTCTGATGGTGTCCCTGGGACTGAGATTGATGCCTTAATGAGTGGTTGGATAGCTATATGATGAGTATTGTGTGACCGCGGGATGTGCTTAAACGATTTGGATGTAATAAGAAGAATTTTGCTTTGGAGGTGAAAGGACTATCAGTACTTGATTTCTGTCTTGATGTGTTGTATTGTCTCGAGTTTCGAGTGTGTTAGGGATCTTTCAGTTGCACATTTGTGGGATGAAGTATATTCTTATGTCTTGTTAACGAGTTCAGACTCAGGAGAATTTAGCTATTGCATAGGGTTGTGACCATGGTGGGGTCATAAAGAGATGCAGTTTGAGGCTGAGCAAGTGGGTTATCTCGTATTATTCATGCTAGAAATCATGTCTATGCTATCTGCTTAATTGTTTGAGACACGATAAGACTATTTTTTCCATGATTGAGCTTTTGCCTCAGTTGTAGTCATACTGTTTTGTCATGATAGTTATATCTGTATGTTGTATCACTGTCTCTCTGCACTTTTGATATGTCGTCTCACATGTTATTATTGTCCTTGTACGTGACACGAGTTTGAGCTGAATTTGTGGCGCATTGTGATATTCCATGTTGTATAATTTGATTATGTTTCTGTGAGATATTGGCATATGGAGACTTGAGCAGATTGATGAGTGATGTGGGCCATAGAACCGTGTTGTGAGTTACGTTGGATCGGGTTGCACGCTACTCGGTTTGATATTTGGATCGTGTTGCATGCCGCAATGGATTGATATTTGGATCGAGTTGCACGCTGCAATAAATTAATATTTGGATCGGCTTGCACGCCGCAACGAATTGTTATTTGGATCGGGTAGCATGCTGAAATAGGTCATATTGACTATTAACTAGCGCTTGAGCTAGGATCCACCCCTCCGGAGTCTGATATTATAGTGAGTGCAAGCACAAGTATATATGTGCTCTGGTGAGAGGCATTTATGCCAGACACCCGTACAGTGCTGAGTAATTTGGTGTGTGATGGTGAGGGTAATTTAAGCCAGGAACCTTGGGTGTGCTGCGAGTGAGTGTACTTGATGATTTCACTATGATAGTATTGACTTGACATGTATATTTTACATGTAGGTATAGAGATGTATCATCCTCATGCTAGATGGTAATATGGTGTTACAGACTTGACATGTGTACTTGACACGTAGGCATAGAGATGTATTTTTCTCATTCTAACTGGTAGATGAAAAGTCTTATCTGCTGTTGAATGTTTGAAAAAATCACAGCTCTCTGATAAACTCATATTTTAGTGAATTCAATGAAAGATTTAGGCATTAAATATTACACTTGTAAAGCATGTCTAATTTCCCTCATTTGTGAACAAGTTGAACATGATATCTTTTGAGTTTTTTACTGTTATTGTCATTATTATATCTTGTATTATTGTTGATCACTGGTGTTGGGCACAGACCTTCTTCTGAGCTCGTCAGTACTTTCAACCTGAGGTTATGTTTTTTATTATTGAATACATGTGGTCGATTGTACTCATAATACACTTTTGCACCTTGCGTGCAGATTTAGGAGCTGATGTTGCTATCATGGCGGGAGCTGACATTGAAGATGTACCTGTTTTCTCCTACATAGCTACCACTTTTCCTTGGTAATTTTAGATTTGTAATCTGTTTATGTGCATGTCGAACAAATGTTGTATTTATTTCGTACTAATTTTTATAAATATAAGTCTTAGTGGCTCATGATTTGTACTACCATTCCTTGAGTTATTGTATGAAATTCAGTTATTTCACTTATTAATTTCTTATTATTTTCATTAGAGTTGTGTTGACTGTTATGTCGCTTATCTAGCTGGTTGGGTTAGGTGCCATCACGACTACATAGATTTTGGGTCATGACATATGAATTCGAAGTTACGATTAAATTACTTACACCAAAATTTTAGATGTAATCCTTGGTCAAAACCCGAGCTTCTAAGTTCTCAACATGATGAAAATGAAATAAAATCATGAACTGGAACTATTTAGACTTAGTAGAGAATCGCCCTTGTGCTACAGCATATGTAGCACACTCCTAAAGCATAAGGCAGTCCTTCCTGATGGTTGTGCGGTACTTAACGGGATGGCTCGATGGGGTCTTAGGAGGCTTATGTGAGTTTTGGCACATTCGGGGGG